>JAWNME010000293.1:0-57616 GCA_035044385.1 Drosophila neutralis | reverse complement strand
TATATGGCTCCTCACAACACATATATATTCCATGTTTATATATATCCAAGTTGGTCCTTTCGTCTATTCCCATTCCAAAGAGTTCCTTAGCTTAGTTCCTATGTCAGAACTGCCCTGGGAACGATCTGCCGAAATATGAGTTCCTGTCAAATAACTTTGAGATCACAGACATCTTAGATCTGGGAAACAATCCTTCGAAACATTCGTTTTTGTATAAACCACTTTTTTATGCGAACCAAACTTAGTCAATATCAATAATCGAAGTGCCAATATATCGATAAGTGTTTTTATCCAACTTATCGGAACCACTTCATAATAGAAAAATAATCAAATAAAATCAGAAAAATCTTCAAAATGATTTGAAAACTATATTCTTGTGGGGGCCATATGTTGGGGTCTGTCGTGAATATGCTTGGCCAGGAATTTTTGATAGTTTTCCCCCATTTTCAGGTAATTTTCCATCCTTCATATGACAAAATGATTGAAAAGCGCTCTCTGGAAAATAAGTTGGCGCTAAAAGTGTTAACTTATTTCGCTGAGTGTATGGCGACAGCAAAGCAGCCGTGTGTGTATCTGTGTGTGCGTGTGTGTGTTCGTGCGTTTTAATCGGTTTGACTTTGCAGCTGACCTGCGGCGCAACAACAACAACAATGGCAACAACAAGGATAACAAGGACAAAGAGCAGGATAAAGAGTGTTTTGTTTGGCCTCGCAGCAGCAGCAGCAGATTGAATCCTAATCGTGGTTTTGACTTTGGTTACGCTACGTAAACACGCAACAACCGGTGCACACACACACACACACACTCACACACATATGTTGCTGCTGCTGTTGCAGTTTATTTTAGCAGACTTGCCTCTCATTTGGGGGCAATTTGTGAGCTTGGACATAGGTGAGGGGTGAATGGGTGTATGAGGGATGTAGGTGTGTGTGTGTGTGTGTGTGTGTGTGTGTGTGTGTGTGTGACTGCTGCAGCTTGCGGTTTTTGGAGGCAGCTACCCTTCTGCTCCTTGCGGTTGTTGTTGCCTTTAAATGCGCTTTTAAACGTTGACTGAGCTGACTCAAAAGTTGGCATCAATATTGAACTGGCGCGTGTCTCTGCAGCTGTTGACATCAGAAGCACGTAGCTGGAGTGGAGAGGGTGGAGGGTGTAAGTAAGAGCGGGTGGGGGAAAGTCACGGGAGGCAGACGGTGCATGCAACTTTTCACAATCTTAAAGTTAGACAATCGTTTTGTGTTGTGTTGTCTGTGTGTGTTGTTGGTGTGTGTGTGTTGGTGGTGTGTGTGTGTGTCTTGGTGTTGTGTGTGTGTCTTTGTTGTGCGTATGTTTCTTATGTGTGTTGACTGGCAACTAGTGAAAAAAGCAAGCGCTTTCCGAGCTCCTTTTCATAGTATACCCCTTAAAAACGGGCTGAACGGGTATGCTAAAACTGTGAATACATATGCAACATGCATAAGAAAGCAACTGCAATGAATAGTTGTGACTGCCAACTCAACTTGTTTATTAAATTAAAACTTGGATTACTTTGAACCAGATAGATAATGGATCATGATTCCAGGATAGATTGGGAATATATATAGTTTTGACTTCTTGCGTTGGCTGTGGTTACAGAGATTACTTGATTACTAGTGCTAACATATTAGCATTTATGTTAGATAACAGCGCTGAGTGCGCTGTGTGGAGGCTGCTAACAGCGCTGAGTGCGCTGAGAGCAGGTTGCATTCCAAAGAGAGAGGATGTGGATCGTAGGTTAAGTTAAGCCAGCTGATAAAGCCTGGCTTACCATATCCCACATAAACAGTTACAATACTAAATGTCATTTAGTTTTCAATCTGATTCTTAATTTATTTATTAACAATTGTAAAAGGCGATGAAATTAATTATTTTATTTAAATAAAATGAAAGAAATCGAAATTAATAATATTATTTACTATCAGCCAAGTTTCAGTCTCTGTATTTCCAGTTGCTGCGACCTTCACACACACACGCACACACCCAACTTGCAACTTAAGCATTTTTTTTTTTTGTTGGAAACCTCTTCAACAAATTTCTGCATACATGCATCAATTTTTAGTTATTTCTTTGGCAGTTTTTTGTTTAGTTTTTTTTTTGTTGTTCGAGCAAAATTTTGCTTTTACTTTTCGCATTTTTGTTCTTCTTCTTCTTCTTCTTCTGGTCTTCATCCTCGTCTCCAGTTGCTGAAAAGGTCAGACATTGTCAATTAAGTGTCCATGTCCACGTCCATGTCCATGTCCATGTCCATGTCCAGAAGTGTAGTTTGAACATTTGCGAGTGCTTTTCACAATTTTTTACTACAGCTATTACTCAGTTACACACATACATACACATATACATATACATGTATGTATGTATGTATAGGGAGATATGCTCAGCTGGCTCTTGTCTTGCCACTTTTTGAATGACTTTTGGTTAGGTGTCAATGCAGTGCAAAGTGGAATTATGGTAAATGGTATTGGAAAACTTTTGCAGCAATTGATATATATATATATATATGTATATATATATATTGACATCGCCTGTCTTTGGCATAAGGGCAAGCACAATTTACACAAATGGCACAAAAAGCACAAATTTACAATTGCCTTTCAAGAGTTGTTTAGTTGAGCGGATTTAAGGTATTACTTTGGGTCATGCTGACATGAGGACTGAGAGTGGCAGTTGGTGAGTAAGGTTCAGTTTTAGCTGGGCTAAAACTCAGTCGAGGGGCTTAATAACACGTATCCATCATATATATAAATATTCGGCTTCACTTATTACTACGGTGCGATTTTAACTGCCATTTGGATATCGTTTTGATATCCATGCGTTCCATGTGCCAGCTAGGTGGCGATCAGACCTTCTCTGACTGACTTCGCTCCTAGATTTCGCACTGACTGCGGTGAGTCTCAGACTGCCTGCCTCTGACTGACTCCTTCGAAGCTCCTTGCTGGTGCATCGTCCTGTTACGTGTTGCCTCTGCTCGTCGACTTGCACTGCTTGACTTCTGTATCTTGGTCAGGTCGCATTGGTGGCGGGATCTTTGGACGTTCTGCTGTCGCAGCAATAAAGCAGCGGTCACCTATTTCAAGGTTGCTGTCCACTGCGGTCGCTGCACTCGATGCACTTGGAGCAGCACGCTCCTCGCGCTGTCCGATCCGGAATGTGCTGACGGCGCCCAGTGGTGGTGTCCGTTGCCCACCCATCCGGTAGCGCTTTTGGTTGTGGTTGTTGGTTGTAATGTAAGCTTGCTTTCCCACGGTGGGCTTCTCGTAAAATATGCTGACCAAAAGCGCGCGTATCTTTGGTTCTGATCGAAATATGCTGATGCGGCACAAGATCCAATGTCGTTGCTACGATCGCTGCGAGGGCTGCCTGTAGCATATGTGGCAGTTGTTGCGAGGGGCGCATATAGCATATGTCAAAGCTATATGGCTCCTCACAAAGGGTATTTAAGATTAGGTGTTATTCACTGCTTGAAATGTCTAGTCATCATGGTCCTTATTTATTACATAATGTTTCAATTCGTTGCTTAAATCTATCCTATATAGGACCATATCAAAGTTAGGAGGAGGTTCTGGTTGAGCTGGAGAAGGTGCGTTGGTAATCGTAAGGGAGTTTAATCTGTGCTTCTTCTTCTTCTTAGCAAGTGAACGGATTTAATGTTAATCTGGTTGGTCAATTATCTACCTTTCAAATTTGGAGACTCTACGAATGGATGGACCATTAGTCTCTTCCCATAATAAACCATTCGCAGGACTTCTTTCTAGCTTCTAGCCCCAACTCTCTCGGAGCATACTCTATTTACTCTTCTATCTTTACTTTTATCAGTTCTGGTTTTATCTCCTCACATCGTGACATAAATGGCGAAATCAACAACTAACACAAAATGGCATAAAAATCAAGTTATGACCAAAACAGTGGGAAATTACATGCTTTGATTTATTGGCTGTTCTCCAGACTCAACTCAGCCCATATGCCATATACCCCTCACCCCCTGGCGCCCACCCCTCGGCCAACTCTACGTGGCTAAGTAGACAGGCTCAGAGGCCTAAACGTAGCAAAACAACAACAACAAAAACGGAGAAAAAGGCAGAAAAATATTTGCAACAACAACGGCAAAAGAGGGGCAGGCATATTTTGTGATTTGTGACTTGCGACTCTACACGTAGCTGGGCGCTTGGCACGCCCCCACAGCATCACTCCCACCTTGCAACACGCCCTGGCAAAATCAACATTCAAAAAAATATGAAAATAAAAATCACGCAACAGGATATTGAAACGTCACACATATGCCACAAGTGCCAAGTGCCGAGTGGTGAGTGGCGAGTGCAGAGGAGCCACCACTCAGGAGTCACGCACATACACTCAGAACAAAAATCGATCAATTCGTATTATATTTCTTGTGTTTTCAGAATTTACTTATTAAAATACTTTACATAGCTTATGATTTTTCTCTGAGTGCAGCAAGCGCAAGAAGGCAGGGGCACGTGGAGGCAGAAGTATGTGGCAGATACACCGGAGGAAATCATAAAAGTTTGGCTGCAAAACAGCCACATGGCCTTCATGCGGCATTAAAACTGTCAGTGGTGCAGATTGGTTGTTTGCCTTGCCTCGCATCGCCTTGCCTCGCCTCGCCTTGTCTGCCTGCCAGCTTGTGGTAGGTAAAGGACACCTCCAGCTTCACCTTCCACACATGATTTATGCGGCACTCCTTGCGTGGATGCAACTTCCACAGCCAAACAGTTGCAGTTTCTTTATTTGTGTGTGTTCCCTACCCTCCCCCCTCGTCACGTCGTTGCCTGCGGGTGTGTTGCCTGCCTGCGTCCTGCCTCCTTTATCCTGGCCAATTGTCAGTCAGAGCCAGACGACTTTTGGTGTCTGATTGGAACTTGCCTTTTTCGACTGGCCTTTGCCACAACGCGTCGCGAACGTGCGTTGCAAGCTTAAACAAAAGCCATCCAGATACTGCAGTCAAACTGAATATCTGTATAAATATACATATGATGATAGCTGCCAAATTCTTGCAAAGTTGTTAACTTTTCTATATTTCAACTTGGCTACTTAATTTAAGATTATTTTTACGATTTTTGCTTTTGATGGACAGCTTTGGTTTTTTGCTTATGTCTGGAGTATATATAGGCTGAATCAACAATTACATATGTATACATATTCTAGATTAGATAGATTTAGTAGATTTGGGACATGAAAGTGATTCTAACAGAGCTCTGAAAGGGAAGGGAGAGGTCTAACGGGTGGAATCTCTCTAGTATTTTGTCTATTGATAAATGATAATCAGATAGTTAGCCCCGATTTTTTTTTTTTTTAATCAAACAAAACAGCAAGCATATTACCCAAAACATATTGCAAAAAGATTATTTGGTATTCCAAAAAATATTATATTATGCAAGAAGGAAAGAAAAGAAAAAACCCTGTATTTCGAAATTAAACAAGAATGTTAAATCATTTAAAAAGGAAACTGAAAGTTAAAAATAAATACTGAACGATCAGTAATGCTGAGTTATCTGTGCTTCTTGACTACTAAGTGTTGGAATTATTGGTACTTTTGCATGCTGTGATGAAATTCATTTTTAACAGTGCAGAGTTGCCAGATTGTTACATTGCATGTACCGAGTTGCCAGATTGCTACATTGCATACAATATGGTATAACTAAGCAACACTAAGCAGATAACATGGAGAGGAGTCAAAACGACAAAAAAAAAGTGTATCAGGATTTTCTCTCTACACCTTATCCTCGTCTTTTCTTTAGTTTTCGGGCATGATGCGTAACCATTCGTAAAGTGAGGTGGTTTAAGTGCTCACCAATTTGGTAAGCACTACCCGCAAAATGTATGGTAAAAACTAAAGCAGGGTATTATTGTCTCGATATCCGAAATTCTTTGTTTCTCGACGGGCACTCATATACGCACACATACAAAGACAGTTTTCAACGGGATCATGTCACAGTGCGCAAACAATTTCATGCTCATACATATATCGAGACAATGATACCCCTTTTAAGATTTCCTCTATACACTGTTTGAAATATATTGAATGAACAGATATATATAATATATGCATATAAGTTAACCATAAACTACCCACTTAAGCCACTGCTGGATTTCGCTGATGCAGCACACTCGCGAGCAGCTTACTCTGATGTCAGCGGAACTTGGACCACATTCCGAAATACGCTGATGCAACATTTGTGAAGAGCAGCCTTGAGCGACACTTTGGTGCCTAATATCCGCTGAGCGCCTGCGCGAGTTGCTTAGGTTTCACTTTTCGGGATCAGCCGAGAAGTTACGAGGTTTCTTTATAATAATTCATCCAAAGCTTTTTCTTTAAGCGATTCCATTTCCAATTTTGAAAACGAAAAGTGAAAAATAATAAAACACAGAAAAAGATTTTTGATCAACAGGAAATATTTTTTGTTATTATTGCTGTTGATGATTCTTTTACTTTTCAATGTGCTTTTCATTTTGTGAAATCTTGATCAACATGAATGGTAAAGTTGATTTAATCAAATCTGTTTGCCAGTTTAAATTATTGGATCGATCTCAGAGATTCAAAGTACTCATATACCAAGAAGGAACTGCAGATTATTTATTTGATCGATAACTGAATCGATTCGATTTTTTTGTAGATAAGAATCGCTTACCGATAGCAAAACAAATCACACTTTTAAAGATTTATGTTTCAATTTGTAGTTGATTACTTCTTGACTTAATATTAGTCAAGTCTGCTCGAAAATAACCTTAATTTGCATTATTTAAAGATTTATTTTTCAACTCCTGGTTCTATATACCTTAACACAATATTCGTCATATCTTATCGACACCAATTCCATATCATATCTTACCGATTAACTACATTCTTTTCCAAAATATCGATGTACCCACCATTTATTGTGCTATAATTCGAATGTTTGTGCTAATTGATAATGAATTTGAACTTAAGCGAAATTGCGCTCCAAATCGATCAGATATCGATACATTAATTATTAATTGCTCACAATAGAATCGGCGCATTGCCAACAAGGTGGCAGCCTTGACAGCTTTGACAGCTTCCTGTTTGCTTTTAAGAAGAAGATTTATATTTTATAAAGATTTCACCGACTAAATAAGTAAAATGTCATCCGTAAATGCGAGGGATTCCAGTGTGGGCAGCCATGCCGACGCCATATTGAAGCGAATGCAACAATTTGTGGAAGAGAAGCAGCTGTGCGATGTGGTTCTCATCGCTGGCATTGATGGCAAACGGGTGTCTGCTCATCGCTTGGTGCTCGCAGCCTCGAGTGAATATTTTTCGGCAATGTTTACCGGACAGATGCGCGAGAGCAAGGAGCACGTGGTGACCCTTGGCGAGGTGCATGGCGATGCGTTGCAGCTGCTCGTCCAGCACTGTTACACCGGAAGCATTGAGCTGCGCGAGGACACTGTCGAGACGCTGCTGGCCACCGCCGACCTGCTGCAGCTGATCCCTGTGGTGATGGCATGCTGCAATTTTCACGCCCGCCAGCTACACCCATCCAATTGTTTGCGATTCGCATTCTTGGCGGAACAGCATGGATGCACAGAGCTGCTGCGATTGGCGCAGGATTACATCTGCCAGAACTTTGTGGAGGTGTGCCACCATGAGGAGTTCTTTCGGCTAAACGCCAATCAACTGGGCAAGCTGCTGTCCAGCGATGAGCTGTGTGTGCCATCTTCCACTCGATGATTGCATGGGTGCGTCACGATGCGCGCACTCGAGAGCAGCACATGCTCGAGCTTCTTACCAAGGTGCGTTTGCCCTTGTTGGATCCATGCTTCATTGTGGATCACGTGGAGAAGTTATGCAGCTCCAGCTACGAGTGCCTGCAACTGCTGTGTGAGGACTTCAAGTTGCGTTTACTTCCCTCACAGCGTCATTCGCTCATTGCTGCCACCGAACGAACCAAGCCCCGCAAATACACTGCTGTCGCCCAATTACTGGTTATGGGTGGCTTCAATAATGGCTGGGTCACCACCATTGAGAACTACTGCCCGCGGCTGAACAAGTGGACGACTTGGGAGCAGACGATCGATGGGCGTGAGTACTTTGGCGCCGCTGTCATGGACAGCAAACTGATTTTGGTAGGCGGAATTGTTGATAGGAGAGCATCGTGCTCTGTGGAGAGCCTCGACCTGTTCACGATGGCCAGCGTGCCACTTAATCCAATGGGAACGGCTCGTGAGTGCCCATGCGTTGCAGTACTGGATGGACACCTGTATGCGGTCGGCGGAAGATCTGATGATCAACGTCTAAACACGGTTGAACGCTATGATCCCATTGCGCGCACCTGGAGCTATGTGTCGCCGATGTCCCAGAAGCGTCAGCACCCTGGTGTTGCGGTGTTGGGCAGCCGCCTTTATGCCATTGGCGGATTCGGCCTACACTCAGTTGAAAGCTTTGATCCGCAAACAAACGAATGGAGTCTTCGGGCGCCAATGCATCGCAATAGTGGTCCCGTTGGTGTCGCTGTTGCAAATGGATACATCTATGCCGTGGGTGGCTTGGATAAGGAAACCGGTAATAACTCAAATATCGTGGAACGGTATGATCCAGCTACTGACACGTGGACACTGATAGTTGGACTGCGGAGAGTGAGGTCCTTCGTTGCGCATATAGAATGCGATGGTAGAAATGAATTAAGACGTCTGACGGGATTGAGTCTATGAAGAACACTGAGTTTATTGAATAAAATGCGTGGCTTATATACAAAATTATTAGACTAAAAGATGCAAGTATGAACATGGGAGAAGCTGATAGCTGCCCCATGCATTGTTGAAATGTAAATATAATCAATACTGACAGCTCATAACTTAGGCACTTGAACCTAGCGTGAGCGGTTCAAGCTACTTAGAGGAGATATCGATGAAGTCAGACTGCAGTCGACTGTACAAGCGGCTGTACTCGATGGAGTGGGAATGCGATCGCTGTACAAGCGACTGCACTTGATGGACTGAGAATGCGATCGCCTTACAAGCAACTCACTCGATGGAGTGAGAGTACGGTCGTTTTATCAACGGCTGCGCTATGCGGTGGCCTTATCAGTGGCTGCATAATATTTTCTATGTGAACATGTGATATTTATAAATCTAAACAATCTGAATCTAAACAATAATAATTACAATAATAATAATAATAAAGGACATGCTTCTAGGAGAAGATGCAAAATGTAAATGAAATTTGCGATCAGAGTACCTTTAAGTCGAGCTTTTTCGAAATAAAGAAGACGAACAAAAGTGATAGAATAACGGATACCCTCCACTGAGCCTTAATATATTTTCATTTGTAGGTGGTTTATGTTAAATGGTTGCTGACACACATAGGACACGATAGATCCGTTGCATAACCTTGTGGGGTCTGACTCCATTTCTGTGGCACTCTTGTGAGTGAGTGAGCTAAGCTCAGGTGGTGTTCCAGCCAGGTCAGGTGGGTCCTATTTTCTCTGTGACAGACTAGGTAGAAAGTGGCTTTCCAGCGTAGCGAAGTCATTATTAGACAGGACGGATACCCATTAGCCAGTGGATATTTATTGCGGAGCAGGTCTTCTCAAACGTCATTTTCGTGCAGCTGCATGAGCAAAGTCCAAAGGGCTCATATTTGCCACCACTTATAACCAAAAAGTATAATTGACTCGCCACAAGGAGGTGGTTAACTGTGCGAGCGGAATCCAAGATTCGCAGCGGCTTGGGACTCTACTGGTGCAGGGATTTGGGAGTGGGCTGTTGCTACCATCCTGAACCCCCCTCAAAGATGTGCACTTTATTGTACTAATCCAATATTATTCGAGAATTATTGAGGCAGCTTCGGTGGTTTTGGTGTATGTAATTTCGGCCGTTGTTGGGAAAATATTGATGAAGTAGAAAAAGGAAGAAAACCTGTGGACCAGGGGCGGAGGGTTAGTGCACTCCCAAATACATTTATCTCCTTATTCGCGCCACACGAAAATTCAGCCGCCAAGAGACATGACCTGCCTCAACGAAATGTGGTCACCTTAAATTGTGGCCTCGGCAAACCTTGTCAGTCTGTTTCTTAATTTTGTTGGTGGTGGTATGCGATAACAACATATCGATATGTACCGCAAATGCAACATATTTTAAGCAAACATTTAATAATAATTTATAGGTTGTTACCAACTTTATTTGTTAAGTCCTTAATCAGTTCATTCTCAATGCTTCTACAAAATCCAAATAGAAAACTTGGAAGATTATATATTACAAATTTATCGATTTGAATTTTTTCGGTTGCCTCTCACGATCAATAAAACGGAATTCTAAGCTGCGCATACTAAAACATTAAAATGCGGCAAAGGCGCTGCCAAATGAACCGCGTTTCCAATGGGAAATTGCGTGGAATTTTGTTTTGCAAATTACAACAAAATTTTAATTTATTATTAAGCAAATCAAGCGAGAGGAAGTATTTGATGGTTGGGAACGATGAAATCTTAATAATCTCCATCTTGGCAATGACAATGTCGGCATTATCCTTGGACTTCTCATCCAGCTGTTCGTAGAGGACAGACTTGCTCATGTCCTGAGCAACGCTTTTTTCCCCCTTCTTTCTCTACCCTTTCTTTAGCATCACCTGTCATACTCCCATTGCGTTTAGGTTCTTTGTTTTTCTCGCCTACAAATCTCTACTATCTACTCTTGCCGCCAGGTGGCGTTGAGTGCTCTTCTTACCCGTCCGAAAGACATATCCATACCCAAAACCTTTCGATCCATTATCCGACCATTACAATTCGTAAATCTTTCGTTTGATTTCTTTGTCACACACACTCACACACACAAACACACATACATACACATACACAAACAAACACTCACACATACATACAAAGCTGGGTGTTGTTGATGATGTGGCTGATAACACAGCTGATTGGTTGGCTGGCTGGCTGCATATAAGTTAACCATAAAAAACCCACTTAAGCCATTGCTGGATTTCGCTGATGCAGCACACTCGCGAGCAGCTTACTCTGATGTCAGCGGTACTTGGACCACATTCCGAAATACGCTGATGCAACATTTGTGAAGAGCAGCCTTGAGCGACACTTTGGCGCCTAATATCCGCTGCGTAACTTGAGCGTCTGCGCGAGTTGCTTAGGTTTCACTTTTCGGGATCAGCCGAGAAGTTTGATAATAATTTTGTACTTAGTTCTAATCGTGCTAGCGAAGAGGCGAGATGCCCTTCGAGTAATAAAGTAAGAAATCTTAACTAACTTTTGTTCGATTCAATCGGAACATTATTAACTAAATAAATAAAGGTATAATATTGCTAAATATAACAACGTATTAATTGAAATGTTCATGTTCCTATTCATTTTCATTTCACTTCCCTCTCCTTTGTGTTTCTATATGTCTCTCTCACTCTCTCTCTCTCTCTCTGCTGGTAATGAGCAATTTGAGGCATAGACACACAACACACTCGCACACACACTTGCACACACACTCGCACACACACTTCCACGCACAATGGAGCAGTTCATCTAAAGCTTTTTCTTTAAGTGATTCCATTTCCAATTTTGACTACGAAAAGTGAAAAATAATAAAACAAAAAAGATTTTTTATCAACAGGAAATATTTTTTGTTATTGTTGCTGTTGATGATTCTTTTACTTTTTAATGTGCATTTCATTTTGTGAAATCTTCTTGATCAGCATGAATGGTAAAGTTGATTTAATCAAATCCGTTTGCCAGTCTAAGTTCAAAGATTCAAAGTACTCATATACCAAGAAAGAGCTGCAGATTATTTCATTTGATCGATAACTGAATCGGTTTGAATTATTTATAGGTTAGAATCTATTACCAATAGCAAAACAAAGCACATTTTGTATAAATCTTGACATATATACGCCATATTTTTTCGAAACCATTTTTTGTTTGCATTATTTATCGATAAGAATCGCTTACCGATAGCAATACAAATCACACTTTTAAGATTTTCATTTCCAAAATATCGATGTATTCAATACATACATATATTTATATATATTGTATTTATTGTGATATAATTAGAATGTTTGTGCTTATTGATAATGAATTTGAACTTATGCTAAATTGCGCTCCAAACCTATCAGATATCGATACATTACGAACATCGCTACTGACTCGACTAATTGCTCACGATAGTATCGGCGCAATTGCAGTAGCTTTGACAGCTTCGTGCTTGCTCATACGAAATAAATTTGCATTTTATTAAAGATTTTATCAACCAAATAAAATGTCATCTGTAAATGGACACCCAGAAGAGAGTCGCAGTGGAGAGCCGACAGCGTCCACATCGATGAATATGGCGGAAAATAAGCTGGAGTCTATGTCTTTGTCGAGGGATTCCAGTGTGGGCAGCCATGCAGATGCCTTATTGACGCGAATGCAACAATTTGCGGAAGAGAAGCAGCTGTGCGATGTGCTTCTCATCGCTGGCATTGATGGCAAACGGGTGTCCGCTCATCGCTTGGTGCTCGCAGCTTCGAGTGAATATTTTTCGGCAATGTTTACCGGACAGATGCGCGAGAGCAAGGAGCACGAGGTGACCCTTGGCGAGGTGCGTGGCGATGCGTTGCAGCTGCTCGTCCAGCACTTTTATACCGGAAGCATTGAGCTGCACAAGGACACTGTCGAGACGCTGCTGGCCACCGCCAACCTGCTGCAGCTGATCCATGTGGTGACGGCATGCTGCAATTTTCTCGCACGCCACCTGCGCCCATCCAATTGTTTGGGATTCGCATACTTGGCGGAGAAGCATGGACGCACACAGCTGCTGCGAGTGGCGCAGGAATACATCTGCCAGCACTTTATGGAGGTGTGCCACAATGAGGAGTTCTTTCAGCTAAACGCCAATCAGCTGGGCAAGCTGCTGTCCAGCGATGAGCTCAATGTGTCAACCGAGCAGGATGTCTTCTACTCTATGATGTCGTGGGTGCGCCACGATGCGCCCACTCGTGAGCAGCACATGCCCGAGCTGCTCGCCAAGGTGCGTCTGCCCCTGTTGGATCCATCCTTCATTGCGGATCACGTGGAGCAGGTGTGCAGCGCCAGCAACGAGTGCCGCCAACTGTTGTTTGAGACCTTCAAGTGGCATTCACTTCCCTCCCAGCGTCGTTCGCTCATTGCTGCCACCGAACGAACCAAGCCCCGCAAATACGCTGCTGTCGGCCAACTGCTGGTTATGGGTGGCTCCCAAAATGACCACTGGCTCACAACCATTGAGAGCTACTTTCCGCGGCTGAACAAGTGGACGACTTGGGAGCACACGATCGATGGCAGTTCGGACTTTGGCGCCGCTGTCATGGACAGCAAACTGATTTTGGTAGGCGGAACTGTTGATGGGAGAGCATTGTGCTCTGTGGAGAGCCTCGACCTAAACACGATGGCCTGCGTGCCACTCAATCCAATGGGAACGGCCCGTTATAACCTTGGCATTGCAGTGCTGGATGGACACCTCTATGCGGTCGGCGGAAGGTCTGATGACCAGTCTCTGAACACGGTTGAACGCTATGATCCCATTGTGCGCACCTGGAGCTATGTGCCGCCGATGTCCGAGGAGCGTGTGCACCCTTGTGTTGCGGTGTTGGGCAACTACCTCTATGCCATTGCCGGACTTGGCCTACACTCCGTCGAAAGCTTCGATCCGCAAACAAACCAATGGAGTCTTCGGGCGCCAATGAATCACAATTCAGGTCACGACAGTGTCGCTGTTGCAAATGGATACATCTATGCCGTGGGTGGCCGGGACCAGAACTTTAGTCCCACAGATACCGTGGAACGCTATGATCCAGCCACTGATACGTGGACACTGATTTGCTCTCTGGCAGTGGGACGCTATGGGATCGGTTGTGGTCTGTTTGGAGATCGTTTGGTTGCCGTTGGCGGACGTGATGAGAGTCGTGTATTCAACAATGTCGAGGAGTACGATCCGGTGCGCAATGCCCGGAATGAACTGGCGCCAGTTTCGATTCCTCGTTGCTACGCCCGTGTCGTTGCCATACCACCACCAGCAGCCAATGATGGATCCAAACCAGCTTAAGCGTCCTTCAAATATGTAATTAAATAAACTATTGTAATAATAATATAATCTTAATGATATAATAATAATTACAATAATAATAATAATAAAGGACATGCTTCTAGGAGAAGCTCTAAAATGTAAATGAAATTTCCGATCAGAGTACCTTTAAGTCGAGCTTTTTCGAAATAAAGAAGACGAATAAAAGTGATAGAATAACGGATACCCTCCACTGAGCCTTAATATATTTTTATTTGTAGCTGGTTTATGTTAAATGGTTGCTGACACACATAGGACACGCTAGATCCGTTGCATAACCTTGTGGGATCTGACTCCATTTCTGTGGCACTCTTGTGAGTGAGTGAGCTAAGCTCAGGTGGTGTTCCAGCCAGGTCGGGTGGGTCCTATTTTCTCTGTGGCAGACTAGGTAGAAAGTGGCTCTCCAGCGTAGCGAAGTCATTATAGGGCTGGATGCATAACCATTGGCCAGTTGATATTTTTTGCGGAGCAGGTCTTCTCAAACGGCATTTTTGTGCAGCTGCATGAGCAAAGTCCAAAGGGCTCATATTTGCCATCACTTATAACCAAAAAGTATAATTTACTCGCCACTCGGAGGTGGTTAACTGTGCGAGCGGAATCCAAGATTTGTAGCGGCTTGGGACCCTACTGGTGCCGGGATTTGGGAGTGGGCTGTTGCTTCCATCCTGAACACCCCTCAAAAATGTGCACTTTATTGTACTAATCCAATTATCGAGAATTATCGAGGCAGCTTTGGTGGTTTTGGTGTATGTAATTCCGGCCGTTGTTGGGATAATGCGAAGCAGAGAAAAATATTGATGAAGTAGAAAAAGGAAGAAAACCTGTGGACCAGGGACGGAGGGTTAGCGCACTCCCAAATAAATTTATCTCCTTATTCGCGCCACACGAAAATTCAGCCGCCAAGAGACATGACCTGCCTCAACGAAATGTGGTCACCTTAAATTGTGGCCTCGGCAAACCTTGTCAGTCTGTTTCTCAATTTTGTTGGTGGTGGTATGCGATAACAACATACCGATATGCACCGCAAATGCAAAATATTTTAAGCAAACATTAATAATAATTTATATGTTGTTAGCAACTTTATTTGTTAAGTCCTTAATCAGTTCATTCTCAATGCTTCTACAAACTCCAAATAGGAAACTTGGAAGATTGCATATTACAAATTGATCGATTTGAATTTTTCGGTTGCCTCTCACGATCAATAAAACTGAATTCAAAGCTGCGCATACTAAAACATTAAAACGCGGCGATGCCGAAGGAACCGCGATTCCAATGGGAAATCGCGGGGAATTTTCTTTTGCAAATTACAACAAAATTGTAATTTATTATTAAGCAAGTCAAGTTGAGCAACGCCCAGGGACAACGGACAGGTAAACAATGACAAAAACTCATTGCAATGCTTAAGTATGGGTGTGTGGTTGGTGTGTTGTTGTTCCGTGTTGTTGTTGGTGTACAACTCGTCCTTCTTGGGCGCCGCTTCCTCCTCCTCGTCATCCTGAGTCCTGTCCAGATTGAAACCGATCACCTTGTTGTCATCCTTGCGGAAGTATTTGATGGTTGGGAACGATGAAATCTTAATAATCTCCATCTTGGCAATGACAATGTCGGCATTATCCTTGGACTTCTCGGCCAGCTGTTCGTAGCACATACACACACAGACATATACACACAAAGCTGGGTGTTGTTATTGATGTGGCTGGCAATATAGCTGATTGGTTGGCTGGCTGGCTGCATATAAGTTAACCATAAAAAACCCACTTAAGCCATTGCTGGATTTCGCTGATGCAGCACATTCGCGAGCAGCTTACTCTGATGTCAGCGGTACTTGGACCACATTGCGAAATACGCTGATGCAACATTTGTGAAGAGCAGCCTTGAGCGACACTTTGGCGCCTAATATCCGCTGCGTAACTTGAGCGCCTGCGCGAGTTGCTTAGGTTTCACTTTTCGGGATCAGCCGAGAAGTTTGATAATAATTTTGTACTTAGTTCTAATCGTACTAGCGAAGAGGCGAGATGCCCTTCGAATAATAAAGTCTGAAATTTTAACTCATTTGTTCGATTCAATCGGAACATTATTAACTAAATAAATAAAGGTATAATATTGCTAATATAACAACATATTAATTGAAATGTTCATTTTCTTCTTCATTTTCATTTCACTTCCCTCTCCTTTGTGATTCTATATGTCTCTCTTTCACTCTCCCTCTCCCTCTCCCTCTCTGTTCTGATGAGTAATTTGAGGCATAGACACACAACACACTCGCACACACACTTGCACACGCACTCGCACACAGATAAGAATCGATTACCAATAGCGAAACAAAGCACATTTTGTATAATCCTTGACATAATATTCGTCGTATTAATAATGAATTTGAACTTATGCCAAATTGCGCTCCATTCCGATCAGATATCGATACATGATAAACATCGCTACTGACTCACAATTTGCTCACAATAGTATCGGCGCAATTCCAATAGCTTCGACAGCTTCTTGTTTGCTTATACAAAATAAAATTGCATTTTCTTAAAGATTTCATCAACCAAATAAAATGCCATCCGTAAATGGACCCCAAGAAGAGAATCGCTGTGGAGACTCGACAGCGTCCACATCGATGAATATGGCGGAGAATAAGCTGGAGTCCTTGTCTTTGTCGAGGGATTCCAGTGTGGGCAGCCATGCAGAGGCCTTATTGAAGCGAATGCAACAATTTGTGGAAGAGAAGCAGCTGTGCGATGTGGTTCTCATCGCTGGCATTGATGGCAAACGGGTGTCCGCTCATCGCTTGGTGCTCGCAGCTTCGCGTGAGTATTTTTCGGCAATGTTTACCGGACAGATGCGTGAGAGCAAGGAGCACGAGGTGAACCTTGGCGAGGTGCATGGCGATGCGTTGCAGCTGCTCGTCCAGCACTGTTACACCGGGAGCATTGAGCTGCACGAGAACACTGTCGAGACGCTGCTGGCCACCGCCAATCTGCTGCAGCTGATCCATGTGGTGACGGCATGCTGCAATTTCCTTGCACGCCAGCTGCACCCATCCAATTGTTTGGGATTCATATTCTTGGCGGAGAAGTTGAGCTGCATAGAGCTGTTGCGAGTGGCGCAGGAGTGCATCTGCCACCACTTTATGGAGGTGTGCCACAATGAGGAGTTCCTTCAGCTAAACGCCAATCAGCTGGGCAAGCTGCTGTCCAGCGATGAGCTCAATGTGCCAACCGAGCAGGATGTCTTCCACTCGATGATGTCGTGGGTGCGTCACGATGCGCTCACTCGTGAGAAGCACATACCCGAGCTGCTCGCCAAGGTGCGTCTGGCCCTGTTGGATCCATCGTTCATTGCGCATCACGTGGATAAGATGTGCAGCGCCAGCAAGGAGTGCCAGCAACTGCTGTTTGAAGCCTTCAAGTGGCATGCACTGTCCCCCGAGCGCCGTTCGCTCATTGCTGCCACCGAACGAACCAAGCCCCGCAAATACGCTGCTGTCGGCCAATTGCTGGTTATGGGTGGCTCCCAAAATGACCACTGGCTCACCACCATTGAGAGCTACTGTCCGCGGCTGAACAAGTGGACGACTAGGGAGCACATGATCGATCGTTCGGAATTTGGCGCCGTTGTCATGGACAACAAACTGATTTTGGTAGGCGGAACTGTTGATGGGAGAGAATCGCGCACTGTGAAGAGCCTCGACCTAAACACGATGGCCAGCGTGCCACTATATCCAATGAGAACGGCTCGTGTGGGCCCAGGCGTTGCAGTGCTGGATGGACACCTCTATGCGGTCGTCGGACTCGATAATAGGCACCCTCTGAACACGGTTGAACGCTATGATCCCATTTCGCGCACCTGGAGCTATGTGTCGCCGATGTCCAAGTCACGTATGAGACCTGATGTGTCGGTGTTGGGCAACCGCCTCTATGCCATTGGCGGAAACAGCGAAACCTCTGTCGAAAGCTATGATCCGCAAACAAATGAATGGAGTCTTCGGGCGCCACTGAATCATAGAAGAGATTTCCTCGGTGTCGCTGTTGCAAATGGATACATCTATGCCTTGCGTAGCGAGAAATACGAAGCCAATCATCACACAGCAACCGTGGAACGTTATGATCCAGCTACTGATACGTGGACACTGATTTTCACGGTGCCCGTGGAACTCAATGGGGCCACTTGTGCTCTGCTTGGAGATCGTTTGATTGCCGTTGGCGGATGGGATGGGAGTCGTGCGCTCGACAAAGCCGAGGAGTACGATTATGTGCGCAATGTCTGGAATGAGCTGGCGCCAATTTCGATTCCTCGTCGCGACGCCCGTGTCGTTGCCATACCGTACATTATACCACCACCATCAGCCAAGGATGCATCCAAACCAGCTTAAGCGTCCTTAAAATATGTAATTAAATAAACTATTGTAATAATAATATAATCTTCATGATATTAACCACAATAATAATGATAATAAATGAATCGTTTCTCGGAGAAACTGCAAAATGTAAATGAAATTACCGATCAGAGTACCTTTAAGTCGTGCTCTCTCATAATAAAGAAGGAGACGAACAAAAGTGATGGAATAACGGATACCCTGCACTGAGTGTTAATATATTATTATTTGTAGTTGGGTTTGGTTAGATCGTTGCTGACACACATAGGACACGCTAGATCCATTGCATAGTGTTGTTGGATCTGACTCCATTTCTGTGGCACTCGTGTGAGTGGGTGAGCTTAGCTCAGGTGGTTCTCTGGCCAGGTCTGGTCGGTCATATGTTCTCCAAGGTAGCGAAGTCATTATAAGGATGGATGGATACCCACTGGCCAGTTTGTGCGACTTAGATCTATTTTGGTTTTATATCTTGTTTGCAAGATTTATTTTTATCGTCAAACTTAAATCTTATCAGCTGGGATGTGTCTGAGATAGACCTTGTTTAGCTTGAGTACCTGCAGCACCTCTTGTTAAGTTGAAATACCAGTCAAATCCGTTCAGCAAAGAAATCTTTCCCGCCTTGTTGGGCTTAACTAGCAGTCAAAACTTGAATCCTCGCACGTAGTGTCAAGTTTAACTACTGGTCAAATCTGTGTAAGCTTGAAGTTGAACAGCTCTTGTCAAGTTAGTTAGTGCTAACTAGTAGTCAAATCTGTCTAAGGTAAACCTTGTTAGGCTTGCGTTGCAGCACCTCTTGTCATGTTTAACTAGCAGTCAAATCTGATGCCTCTGTGACTACTGGTTAAAGTGCTTTGGGGTATGCCGCAAAAAAATAACGTACAAATTGGAAACCTGAGTGTGGCAAATGTGGCGCCTTTTACCGTTTGTTGAAGCTGCACGCGTGTGTGTAAGTGTTGCTGTGTGTGCGTATTGGGGGTGTGCCAGTGTGTGTGTGTGTGTGTGTGCTTGGCCTGAAAGCATATCCATTTCACGCACAAGTGCCGTAGATGTGGCTGCTCTTGCCCCTGATGCTGAGCCGTGTGTCAAATCCATTAACCTTCTGTTTACTTTTCTACGTCCGGCAAAAAAATAGCTGTGAATGAAGTGTGCTCCCTGTGTGTGTGTGTGTGTGTGTGTTTTTTTTTTTTTTTTTTTGGATACGCCACGGGGGTGAGAATCTCCTGAAGATACAGGTGGCCCGGGCCACCTGCATGCACGATTCAAAGACAACGTCAATGCATACGTACTAAATACACCCCCCACACACACCCCCACGCCCGGCGGTATCACCGCAAAGTATTACTTCACCGGGGTGGGTTGCCTAGTTAGGCACTCTCCGTCACTCGCCGCTCAGTTTCGCATAATCTCAGATCCCTCTGTATGCCTATGATGAGCTGGCGGACATCTCTCCAGTGTGACGGAGACTCCGTCATGTACTCTACCAAGCTCTCCGGTGGGGGCACTGAGCCAGACACTCCCCTGTACCTCGAGCAATCGTAGAGCACATGCTCCGGATCCTCGATGGCGTCTGGGCACGTCGGGCACTGCGGGGTGTGCTCGTGCCTGAACCTGTGCAGGTAGCTCCTGTAGCCGCCGTGCCCTGAAAGAAACTGCGTTATATGGAAGTCCAGCTCACCTGCCTTTCTCCCGACCCAATTCCCTAGATTGGGGATTAACCGGTGAGTCCATCTTCCTTTGCTCGTCGTGTTCCATCTACACTGCCAGGCGTCCATCGTCGCTGCTCTTGCCGAGCTTCGGATGGTCTCCATGGCATCCAGCGCAACTATCCTTCCAGCTCGGATCTCCTTCATCTCGAGCGCTAGCAGGTCAACTGGCACCATTCCTGCCAGGACCAGTGCTGCATCCTCCGAGACCGTGCGGAAGCCGGAGATCACTCGGAGGGCGCTCAGCCTGTAAGGTGCCGAGAGCTTCTTTTTCAGTCCTTTTTTGTTGGACACAGCCGTTGCCCATATGGGTGCCGCGTACAGCAGTACGGAGGCAACCACTCTCGCCAGCAATTGGCGTCTCGCTGGCTTAGGACCCCCAACATTGGGCAGCATGCGCGAGAGGGCACCTTGCATTTTGGCTGCTCTCTGGCTGACGTACTCTACATGCGGCCGGAAGCTGAGTCTATTGTCCAACCTGACTCCTAGGTATTTTATAGACTCCTTGGATTTAACAACATCGTTGTTGACTTGCACCTGTATGTACTCCACCACTTTACGGCTTGTAATGAGTACGGCCTCTGTCTTATGGCCTGCAAGTTCCAAGCTCGCATCCTTCATCCAATCTGCCACAATTCTTATTGCCGCGTTCGCTGTGGCCTCTACCTCCTTGCTCTCCTTGGCCACTACTACAAGTGCCAGGTCGTCTGCGAAGCCAATGAGGGTACAGCCCTGTGGTAGTTCAAGCCTAAGTACCTCATCGTACATTAGGTTCCACAGCAGAGGGCCTAGAACGGAGCCCTGTGGCACTCCTGCTGTGACCTCGTAGCTCCTCGGTCCGTCTTCCGTATCATATTCCAACACCCGGTCAGACAGGTAGTTGGATATGATATTCGCTATGTACGGTGGTACTCCAATTCTACCCAGGGCTGTCCTGATGCGCGACCAGTTCGCCGAGTTGAACGCGTTGCGGATGTCGAGGGTTATTACGGCGCAATACTCCTTGTCTCCCCACCTCCATCGTGTTCCCTCAATTGCCTTGGATGCAATGTCTACGACCGCCTGAATTGCATCTACGGTAGAGCGGGCTTTCCGAAACCCGTATTGGCTGGCTGAGAGCGCGTTTTTTCCATCAATGATGGCCAGAAGTCTATTATATATTATCTTCTCCAGGACCTTTCCCGCTGAGTCTAGGAGGCAGATAGGCCTATATCCAGACGGGTCGTCTGTCGGCTTATCCCCTTTTGGCAGGAGGATTAGCCGCTGCCGTTTCCATATCCTAGGGAATACTCCGTCCTGTAGGCATTTTGCGTATGTGGCCGCAAATATTTCTGGCCTCGTGCGGACCGCCAGCTTCAACGCCTTATTGGGGATACCGTCTGGTCCTGGGGCCTTTTTTTCACCCAGTCTTTTAGTTGCCGCCTCCAAGACCTCTTCCGGTGTGACTCCCTGAATACGCTCCGTTCGCTGGGTTGGGCTTATTTCTCGTAGCCGCGGGTGTTGTGGGAACAGCTTCCCCACTATGTTGGCCAAAGCCGTGGGACAAGTCACCCGAACGGTCTCCTGGCTCCGCATCTTTTTCATTACCACCTTGTATGCGGTTCCCCATGGGTTCACATCAGCCTCCTCGCAGATTGCCCGAAAGCAGCTGGCCTTGCTTCTCTTGATGCTGCGTTTCAGCTCTCTTTTGGCTCCTCTGAGGTCATCAAGCCTACTGGCGAATTCCGGGCGGCCCCTGGCACGTTGGGAGCGCCTTCTGGCCAGTAGGCACGCTTTCCTTAGCTGGTTGATTTCCTCATTCCACCAATAGCAGGGCGTTGCTCGTCTGCTCGGCTTTCTCCTGGGCATGGACAAATCGCATGCGTCCGTAACGCAGCGCATTAGGCTTCTTGCCATGTTGTCGACAGATTGCCCTATGGCTGGGAACACGGTATGGCGTAAGGCTTCGGTGAGGGTATCCTCGTCTAGGAGGTTTCCCTTCCACTTGGGCCCACATGTTTGGGGTCGCGGCTGTCTTTGTGGTCTTTCATTGATCACGAAGTGTATCGCTTGGTGATCGCTGAAAGTGAAGTCCTCGCTGACTCTCCACGTCGTCTTCCTGCATAGCGAGCTACTTAGCAGGATAATGTCTATAATAGATCCTCTGCCAGCCTTACGGTAGGTGAGCCGCCTCCCGTCGTTTGCGAGGTTTACATCTATCGATGCAAACTCTTCCAACAGGCAGGTTCCTCTGGTATTTGTCACTCGGCTTCCCCATTCAACTGCCCAGGCGTTGAAGTCCCCGGCAATTACTATGGGGGATTTGCCGCGAGCATCCTCCGAGATTTCCTCTAGCAGCTGCTGGAATCGCCTCAGATCCCAGCTCGGCGGGGCATAACAACTATAAAAAGTTATATTGTTAATCTTCGCACGAACAAATCCTTCATATTCTGTGCTAGCTTCTTTCGGTGGTGTTCGGAGAGACCAGATGGCCGCTTTCCCTACACTTGCTAGCCGCCCAGCCGCTTCCAGTGATTGGCCTGTGCGGCTCGCAGATTATGGCCAAGTCTGCTTGCGTCTCCCTGACCGACTGTCTTAGCAGGGCCTGAGCTGCCTCGCAGTGGTTGAGATTCAGCTGGACGCACTTCATGATCTTTTGGCCAGTGCACTCCGGAACATGGGACATCTGCCGCTACCGGCGATGTGCTTATCCTCCATGTTTTTCACCTTGCAGAACATGCACTGAGGCTCCTTATTGCAGTCCTTGGCCAGGTGGTTCTGACCTCCACATTTTCGGCACAGATTCGACCGGTCCTGCTCGCTTTTGCAATGTCTCGCGAGGTGGCCAAACTCCAGACATCTGAAACACTTGGTAACGCTAATGCGCACCCGGAGTCTCGATCTGACCCATCCCACTTTCAGGAATCCGGCAGACAGCGCCTTCTTTGCTCTGTCTGCGGGAAGCCTAATCGAGGCAGTTTGCGTCTGCACGTACGCCTTCCGCAGGGTGACGTCCTCCAGGGAGACCTCCACGTCAAATTGTTCTCGGAACGCCGTGATTATCTCCTCCTTGGTAGTGACCTCATCGAGGTCCCTGGCTTCGATGGTCACCCGGTGAGCAAGGGATCGAACCTCTGCTTGCTCGCCCAGCGTGTTGCCCACAAGGCTCCTGAATGCCGAGGTATCCATCCCTGGCTTATTCAGCTGCAATAGCAGTTCGCCCTTTTGGGTCCTCCGTATCCTGGAGACCGCCTTTCCAAGCTCGCTGAGCTTCTCGTCCGCTTTAACCTTGCGGAGTATATCCGCGTAGCTAGCGTCTCCCTTCGCTGCGATGAGTATAGCGTCAGGGCGCGCCTTCTCCATGCGGGCCTCTGGCCTCTTTGGCTTTCTGGCCTTTTTGTGGGTGACCTTTGTCCACCGTTCGCCCTTTGTAGGTTCCACGCGTTTCGGAGCCTCAACGCCTGAGGTCTTCGCCGCAACCGGGTTTTCCTTGGGGACGACCGAATCGCCCTCTCTCCTACTCCGTTTGCTGTGGGGGGTGTTCGACCCTGGGCACAGCTTCCTTTTGACTTCCACCACCGATCTGGATGGAGGGGACGTCTGTGAGGACTGGTGTGTCCTAATGACAGCCTTAGCTCCATCGTCGTGGAGCTGGATGGCTACTAGCTCGTAAAGCGCTTTTATACTCTCAATGGAGTCGCGCATCGGTTGGTGGATGGAACGCCTCTTGCCGTCCTCCAACATCTCCACCAGCTTGGAGATTTCCTGGCCGAGATCGCATAGCGCTGTGCCACGCTGGCTCGTCAGGCCAGAAACCTCCTCCTTGTTGGTCCCCGGTGGCGGCGCTACACCACCCACTGGAGATCTCAACGTTCTCCTGCTACTCGCGAACGCGTCGCCACTCTCCTTCGTTTGGTTTGTTATATTTGAACTTGTAGTCATTTTGGTGGGTCCCAACTCCAAGTCGTTATCTCTGGTCGTTGTACAGTTGCGTAATAATCCCATGGTTATCTTTGCAAGCAGGGAGGCCATGCGAGGGTTGACACCCGCCCTTATGGGGTCGGGTGTTCAGAGCCGGATTCGCTTAAATCAGGATTGTATCAACTGAACCTGTACTGCCAACTTAATGACGACGCACCAGAAAGCGTGCTTGGAGATTTGCCAAGATTTAACGGGACGGAGGCAGTAGCAGCATTACCCTAGCAGTCATTTCGGCAAGATTTCACTCCGCTTACTGAGATGCTAGAATGCTGCTACCGTCAGCCCAAATTTCATCGTATCCGAGTGGGGTTTCCAGTGCTCTCACTCCAAGGCATTACTGGGCTCTGCCTTAGTCGCCTTCTCGTGTTGGTTGACCGCCAAGCGGTTGCTTAGCGGTTGTCCGGGGGATACCTGGCCTACTGCCGGAGGTCACGAGTTGCTTGCACTACTCAGGACAAGAATCGCCTTGGACATTGCCATGTTAATGTCGCTCAAGAACTTTGGCTTATCCTAGTAGTGCCATCCCCGTGCCATATCAGTCGCCTCATACGACAAGCTACGGCCCGCTGTGGTGGTATTCTTATGCCCGCCGACCACTCGGGTGGTGTGTGTGTGTGTGTGTGTGTGTGTGTTAGTAGGAATTTGATATTTCACCAAATTGCGTTGCACACTTGAGGCAGCTACACTCAGCAAAAAATTTGACTACAATTACAAAATTTTTCTTGTTACTCAAAATAAGTTCGAAATATTAAGAAAAATGTGGCAAATTGTAGATAGACTTTTTCTCTGAGTGTAGCAGCGATTGACACCGCATCGAGAGACAGGGAGAGGCGAGAACTGCCCACTCTGAGCCATCATATCATATAAATCTTACCTTAAGCAAAAGTGGTGCGAGCAATGGAGCAATAAATGAAGCAACCACTCACACACCACACACCACACACACACCACTCACACACACACACCACACACACTCGCACAACTCACACTACGAGCCAAAATGGACATTAAGTTGACGTAAATTGTTGGCCATTACATTAACACGGCTCAAACGGAGCCGCTGCCAATTAACTAAGCCCGATTCTAATTGTTGCCACAAATTTTGTTTTGCTTTGTTTTTGTGTTGTTGCAATAGTTTATGTTGCCGTCAACAGCTGTTGTTGTTGTTGTTGTTGTCGTTTCCGTTCTAATTGAATTTTAATTACCGTTGATTTCACTTTTCGACCTTTGGCAAACAACAACAAACAACAACAACAAGCAACAAACAACAACAACAAACAACAAGCAACAAGCAACAACAAAAGCTGCAAAATTCAATTAACAGCAAAATATGCAAAAAAGTGGCAAAAGTTGAACCCGCAGGCATTTGGCCAGATCAGGACTGAGGACTGGGCAGCCAGGACTCGGGACTCAGGACTCAGACATGGGCGTAGTCACAAAATATTTAAATTTATTTATTTTATTTTTATTTGTATTTAAATGCATAAATATTTGATTCAATTAAAATTTAAAATTAAAAAATAAATTAAAAAATAAATAAATAAATAAATTAAATATTAAATAAATGCAAAAAATTTAATTTTATTTCAATTTGTTTTATTTTAATTCTTTTGTTTTTATTTTTTATTAAATTTATTTTATTTTAGTTCTTTTTTTATTATTTTTTTTTAATTTGTTTTAAATTTTGGTTTATTTTAGTTCTTTATTTAAGCAAATATGTTTTTATTGTTCTTTTATTTATGTAATTTAAAAATAGATTTTCAAAAGTAACAATTTAAATTAAAATTAAAAATAAATTAAAAGAGAGAGAGAGGGAGAGAGAGAGAGAGGTAGAAAGAGAGCGACAGCAGATCGAGAAGAGATCGACAAATTTATTCATTCAGTTATTTAGTTATTTTTTATTTTGTTAATATTATTTATTTCATTTTAATTAGGCTTAAAAAAATACAAAATAAAATAAAAAATTAAATGAAAATTAAATAAAATTTTAATCTAAAATCATTTTGCAACATTTAATGAAAATTAGTTTAAAAAAAGTTAAGCTATATTTAAATACAAAAATTAAATAAATTTTAAAATTATTATTTATTTAAATTTTTAATGTTTAACAACAAATTTTATTTAAATTTTTATTTATTTTTATTATTTTTATTTTACAAATATTAATTTAAGTAGAATTAAATTTAATAGTTTAAAAATTAAATGCGTAATGTAACGCCCCCATTTGGTTGTGCCCCTCTAATTTAGGGGCAGACTACGCCCCTGTTGCAGGTTAATTTGCATTGCAGCATCAAAATTTAAAGTTGACATTTTTTTGCTGTCCCAAGTTTTTGCGCGCAGTTTACACAGTGAGTTCCGGCAGCAAGGCGGAAGTAGCAGAGGACAGCGGCAGCAGGAGTCCTTGTTGCAAGTTGTTGTTCTTTGGCTGCTACAAATAAGCGGCATCAACTTTAATCACCTGCTTAATTAAATCAGTTTCAGTTGCGGAGGTCGCCTTGCCACATTTTGTTGTCGTTAATTGTTGCCGCCACTTGGACTTGTTTGTCTTCCTCTCAAGGGGGCGTGTTGTCTGTTGCAAGTGGGGGGAGGTTGTGTTGTTGCCTCTCTGCATAATCACCGACAAGCATTTCATTTAAGCCGCTTCACGCGAAGCTTTCTTTTGGCCACTGTTTTTCAGCTTTCTTTTCTTTGTTTAGTTTTTTTTATTTCTATCCGATAAGCGCTTTTTCTGCTCGCTTCTCTTCTCTTATTTACTTTATTTTGCTTGAGCTGCTTCAATCTATCACAACTTCATCAAAACTCTTCAAATCGGGGCTTCTTGGATTAATTCCACATTTATTGCTTAAATCGCGATTCCAACTTTGGATCGGGTAAAATTATCCCACATTCGAAAGCGATTGGTTTTTTCGAATCAGGACTTCCTAAACCTAAACCTGTCTTGAGCTCCAGTTTAATACTTGTGTTTTGAGGCGAGTCAATATATATAACCGACTTTATGAAACGAGGGCTTCTTAATCATATTTTGAGCTTTAGATAGATAATGTCTTTCCACATTCATAACTTGTTTGATCTCTGGAATCATACTACATCAAATGTTGGAATGGCAATTCAAGGATAGAAGTAAATTCACTTGGCGATGGGCCAAATCTTTCTAAAGCCACAACTTTGTCAAAACTAAGGATTTCAAAGACCTTTCAGCAAAAAAAATCCCTATATGAAAATCGGTATATACATTTTTTACATACCTATTTAAAATATATCCTTAAATAACCCTTTCACTCTTGACTATTTAAAGTAATTTATTTCATTCTTGGTTTTTTCACTTAAATTGCACTTTTCTTCGAGAACAGAAAATGAAATGCAAGAATCCAGAATTATGCAACATCACATTCATATGCACACGCACACATATTGTATATACGTATTTACATATTCATTTTATTGTCAACAATTGAGATTTTATTTATGAATAAGTGCCTTAACAGCTGTTATTTAACATTTGGACTGTTGACTTACCAGTGCTCTTATTAACAGCTTTATTTCCCCTGCGCTTTAACATTGCCTGTTACTGTTAATGTCCAGTTAGCTAACAGCTAATATTTTAAGTAATATTTTAGCTCTCTCACTCTCTCTCGCTCACTGCGCATGTTTCGGCATTAACACCTCAGCCACTGGCCACGTGTCGTGCGTTTATATGTGTGTATGTGTGATAGTGTGTGTGTATATAATATACCTTACGCATCCACCAATCTACCTGCGCAAAGCGACGTCTGCTGCGCCCACACCCCCTCCTCATATATACCATGCACACACATACAAAAGCTACTCTCTTCGTGTCCCTGTGTGTGTGTGTACCTGTTCTAGGTGTTGGTCTTCGTCGTCGTCGTCGTCTTTAGCATCGTCGATTGTTAGGCATGCTTGTGAGTGAGAGCGAGCGAGCGCTTTGTAGGTGCCCTCTCTCACTCTCTATCCAACTCGCTCGCACTAGCTAAGCACAGCGCCACCTGCCGTGTGGCAGCGAACCCCCCGCTAGATGGTGTTGCTCATCATTCAGGCTTCAGCTTCAGCTCGAGTCTTCTTCTTCTACTTCTTTATATAGCAGCTGCTGCCTCTGCTGACGACGCTGCTGATGCTGCTGCTTTCGCTGCTTTCTCTGCTGCTGCTTCTGCAGCTCCTGACTGGGCACCTAACCGCAAGTGGCAGTTGTTTTGCTTTTATTTGCAGTGCTCGCTTGCAAGTTACCTCTCTCCCTTCCCCGTCCACCACCCCTTCATATCTAGCTCTGCTCTGCGTTCTCGCTCGCTCTTGCTCTCTGTCGTCACACACATACACACACACACATATATATATACGTATGTAAGTTAGACAGGTTATTGCTTGCTGGCCCGCTCGCACACTTACCGTTACCGTTAAGGTGTGCGAAATGTTGGCAGCCAACCAAAGCCGAGCACCTTTTTCGCTTGCTCACTGCGGGCAACCGTTGCGCTCACGTTGAGCTAAGGTTGAGCAAATGTTAAGGAAATGTTGAGTTTGATTTTCAGTCTGTTTTTTTTTGTTGGTCTGCTTACCGTCGGCAAGTGATTTATGGCTTGTTGAATATTTAGTTTGTTCTTAGTATTTATTTTTATATTTTTATTTTATTTGCTGGCATATGTAAATAAATAAATATATCTCATATATTATTAACATTTTTTTTTTCTAATTTTAGCTGCGTCATCGTCTCACTTTCTGCATATTCACCTCACCTCACCTCTGTCTATGTGTGCGTGTGTGTGTGTGAGGATTTGCTCTCCTTGCAAGCTGTTTTTTTTCTCATAGCTTTCTGCTTCGTGTCGCTCGTTAGTTGTCGTCGTGCATGTATCTCTGTCCCCGCACCTTCCTCCCCCACCCACTGCTCCCCTTCTCCTTCTCCTTCACCCGCTGTTCGCTTTTTATTTCTACTGCTGCGTCTTTAGGTAAATACAAATGCTGCCTGCCAGCGTGTGTGTGAGAGAGAGAGCAAGCATCAGGTGCCAGCTAACCCGCCCAGCCAGTGAGTGTTTGGCTGCCTGGAAGGTGTGTCTCGCTTTTGCTTTGTAGGTGCGCGACGACGTCTACGTGATTTATGCCAGCCAATCGTTACGTCTCTCTCTCTCCTTCTCTCTCCGAACGGTGTCACATTAGTTGGCCAGCAGCGTTCACCTTCTTGAAAATGGCGTTGCCAGCGCACCTATGAGCGTGCAGCAGCAGCTGTCCCTAACTACCCCCATCCCTACCCCCAATCTGCTAACTCCCCACCTCTACACTCAGAAAAAAATCGGACTATATTTTAGTAAATCTCTTAAAAAATATAAAAAATATTTGTAGAAATATTTTCTGTTATTAGGAATTACATATTTAAAAAGTTCAAATCACAACGCTCATGTAAAAAATGTAAAATGTGAGTCGATTTTTTGGCTGAGTGTACGCGCCCTACTACAACCCCTACCACAGCTGCGGCTGACTAGAAACTTTTCTAATTAGCCAACGTTGCAAGAGCAGGCAAAAAGTGGAGAGAAAAAGAAAGCAAGTTTCGCCTCTTTATGGATTTTTGTGGCCCCTTTTCAGGCGCTTGCCTCAAAATGTTGCCAGCTGGCTCCTCTTCTTCTGCTCCTTATTGTTGTTGTTGTGGTGTCGTTGTCCTCGTGTTGCTTGTGCGCAGCGCATTTTCTTTTGTTGCAAATAAAAATCAATACAATTTTATAGCAATTTAATATGACCTTCATGGCATAGATGCGAATGAATACAAATATATATATATAGATATATATGTATATGTGTATATGTATGTGTATATATGTATATTGTATGTATTTGTGTGCGTGTTTTCCACTAGGCGCTTTTCTTGGCCTTCCTTTCATTTATTTTCTTGTCAATTTCTGTTGCTATTCTCGCTTGTAGGCGGTTTTTGTTTGGCTTTATTTGGCTTGCATTTCTGCGCCTTTCAACAGGTCGTATGTGTAGTATTTGAAACGATTTCACTTTTTTCGGGTACTTTGCAAGAGGTCGCGAGGTTTTGATATTGACCCCTAGACTGTCAATGAACTTTTCCTTTCGGAATTTACAGATTTTGTTGTCGAGCAAAAATATTCAAATATTTATTTAGCACAATTTTCTGGGAAAGCTTTGATAAGAATACTTTAATTCAGAACTAATTAACATTGGTTTTGGTCAAGTTTTAATCTTTAGCAATTTTAATCCGTTTACTTCTGATTCGAATATTCTGTGGAATTATCTTTCAACTATGTTTAAATTTCAAAACTGCGATGTAATCTTTAAGGTACTTTTAATATTCTTTAAATATTTTGAAGTGTTTATACTTTAACTTTGTTTTAGTTAAAACGTTGACTTATTTTGTAGCTGAAGCACTTAAAATTAGTTAATTTAGCTGCCACCCTTCGATTCCGTCATATCCTCTGCGAAATAATATTAAGTGTACTCTTTAAGATATGGTTTGTTTACAGTATTATAGTCTTATGACTTACTCAGGTTTGCTCAAACCCAAACCTTACTTCTGTTACCAACAATTTGATGTATTTGGCATAAGTTGAATGGCACTTAATGCAAGTTCATCGGGCATAGTTGATAAACTCAAAGTCTTTATTTGAAGCCATTATGTTTTACTTAATATCTTTTTGCTTGAAATTATTATTGTTATGCTGTAATTTAGTCAGCTGCGTAAAGTTAATGAAAAATTAATTAAAGGAGCATAATTAATCACAGCATTGATGAACCTTAAATTAACTGAAATGGTCGATCAACAGCTGAAGCAAATTATTTCAAATGAATAATGAAAAATACAATTTGTGATTCACATAAATCCAGTACAGCCAACTGGAACTAGACACTCACTTTGAAACAGTTTTCCTTTACTTATATACCAAATTTGAATTCCAATTTTAAATCTATATTTCGATTTACTTTATTCGTTTTAAATCTAGATTTTGAACACAATGTTCAGTTCAAGTATAAGTCTCAATTCGCATTCTCTGAGTAAGATATTCGAGATAGGAAATGTAAGGTTTGCTAGGGGGGCAGAGAGACGCCTGATAGGACCTGAACAGTGCTGTGGCATAGGCAGACACACAATACGGCTGCAACTCAGGAACGAAGAAAGGCATAGGCGAGAGGGGAGCTGGGCAGAGGCACCAGGACTCCGACAAGCCAGAAGTCTTTCAGGTGGCCATAATCAAAAACGATTTAAGCTAGTAATACACATGGGGAAGAACAGGATCAGAATACTCACAGGTCTATTGGCAGGACACTGAAGACTGAGAAGTCACCTAACCAGGTAAGGTATCTATGGCAGCGATGTATGCAGGTATGCAGGTGGAAGCAAGGAGGAATCCTCAATGCTCATCCTAGCAGAAAAGGAAGAGATGCAGCATCCTAGTGAAGCATGTCATGAAGCCCAAGGACATAGAAACCCTCAACCCAACAAAGATTCCCGCTTTCGTGCAGCAGCTGGGATTGATGGAGGAGCTGTAGGCTCAGAAGGGGTACAGTAGACCTCATAGATCGCAGTGCTGGTTCCCCAATTGCAGCACTTTTAATTGTGGATAGTTTAATATAAATCCAGAGTTTCCGATAAAGATGATGATAATAATTTCCATGACAATTTCTTGTGGCACATGCCCCTTCCTCTCCAGCTCACTTACAAAATAAGTCTCTGGTTTCAGCCCTTAAAGAAGCCAAATCTTTAATTGTGCCAGCTTAAAGTCGAGTTGAGTCTTTTCCAGTATTTTTTGCCACAATCATAAGTCATGTATGCAGTTGGCCGTGTTGCAAGTGGTGTTTGAGCCAAGCCATTGCCATTGCCACTGTTTAATGGCGCACTTAGTTCCCCCACTCCCCCATTACCCCCTTGAGGAGGCAACTGCACTCATCTGCCTGGAGAAGTTGGACAATAACTCAGAGCATTAGTCGCTTGAGAAATTGTCTGTTTATCTTGTTGCAGTTGCCCGTTGCCCATTGCCCGTTGCCAAATGGCACTCAAAGTGCGCCAAATATGAAAAATGAGACGCAGCCTGCGAAGTTACAAACTACGCCAAGGAGAGGCAGAGGATGTGGCAAGCAGTGTGGCAGAGGCAGAGGCAGACGCGGAGGCGCAGACTGGGGCAGAGAGCATCCTGAAATCCTGGCGTGCACCTCCAGACACGAAAAGTTGAAATAATAATTGTGTAGTTTACACTCAGAAAAATGAAATCGAACTCAAAAAAAACTGAAAACATTTCTTGTTTCTAGATATAAATATTCTCAGTGTATTCAGGTTATTAAAAAAAAATAACATTTTTGCAGATTTGGAATTATTTTCTAAAATCACACAAATGCTGTCTACTTTTTTTCTGTGTGTACTCGGAGTCAGAGGCTGAGATGCCGCGGCGCTTGAGGCAGGGCTTACACACATTTTCATTTGGTCATGTCCGGTCCGCCAATGTTTGTCCAGACAACCCCAAGTAGTGCACACTCACACACACACACACACACACACACAGTCTCTTTTTTATTTTCTTCTTCTTCTTGTGCGAGCAGTCTTTATTTCTTTCTTTGGCTTGTGTCTCTGTCAATGGCAAATGTTCCGCTGACCGCTGTCCAGTTGGGGACACCTCTTCGTCGTCATCATCGTTCTGCTCCCCTCCGCATCTCTTCTGCGTCTTGTTCCCCAACCCCGCCCCGTCTAAGTGGGCTTCATCAGTTGCGCTCCATTGCGTGTCCGGACGGAGAGCGTCATAATCGTTGTTCGCCTTGTCGTCCATTTTTCCTAGCGTTTTTTTATTTTTTTTTGCTTTTCTTTTTCCCCTATGCGGTTTTGCCGCTTTTGGGGTCAAAGTTCAGCCACGTTGACATTCGCTTTGCCCCGCCCCGTCCCGCCTCGACCCGTTTCGCTTATTTATCTTTAAGATTCGCCACTCACTGCACAGGTTTCGTTATATACCCTGAATCCATCCAAACTGTATGATAAGGGTATAATGAAGTGGTGCGAAAGTATGTGACAGGCAAGCGGAAGCAGCTGCAAGCACATAAAGTATTTATATTCCTGATCAGCAGCAACAGTCCACACGATTCGACACAGTTCGTCTATGCGCCTGTGTGAATAGCCCCAATCCAGAGACTATATGAACTAAAGACTTCAGGTTTGGATCAAGATTAATTCACTTTATGGATAACTGCAACCGTTTCGCGAATATCGATATAAATCGATTAACTATGGCAATGAGAGAAACTATTGTAAAGATATAGCTTTCCAATTGGCATATGTCATACCAAGACAGGAGGAGTTGGAGATGTTGATTAATCATGTGGCGCATCTGGAAAATCCAGGGAAGAGGAAGGTGCTCAAGGGTCAAGGGCTTAATTGCTGACTGCGTGGTATCTCCTAGTCGAGCACTCTCGACTATTGCATTCTTGCAGCTTGTTGTCAGCACTGCTCTGAGTTATGGCTCCAACAATGCGTCAGTTCTGCGTTTTTGTCAATGTCCACTCGCAGTTGCCATTTGCAGCGCCTTCAACTTGGCGTCTGCTCAACTGTGTGTTGTGTGTGTGTTGCACGTGGCATTTGCCGGCCGTAAGTGGAAACTGTAGTTTTTCTTACTTAACCACACACAGACACATACACAGACACAGGCACAGACACAGACCCAGAGAGATTTGTGTCTGCTCTTATGTGGCATAAGTCAAGTGCTGGTTCACAGTTCACGTGCCACTTTTGGAGTCGGACCATTGAGGTTAAAGCTTAGCTTTGGCTAACTTTTAGCTAAACCTTTGCCTTAATTTGGTGTGCGTATTAAGCAATTACAGTTAAAATAGTGGGTGGGTGGAGTGGGGGGGGGGGAAGAGTAGAAGTGCCTTTGTCTTTGGCATTAATTCAATTTGTCACACTTTCCGAGTCGAGTGCCCAACTTTTAGTCCACAGCTCAACACCAGCAACCAGCAACCAGCTACCCGCAAAAGTCGCACAGCTTTACACTTTAGCCGCAAAAGTAGAGCAGCTGTCCAGCTGATGCACTCAGAAAAAAATCTAGCTACAATTTGGCAGACAAAAACAGCTCACACATTTGTAAAACATACAAAAAAAAACCGATTTAATTAATAAAATTAAAATTAGAAATTTTTTTGAAAACCCAAAAATTTGTTCATTTTTTTCAGTGTAATATTCAAAATTTGTATTTATTCATTAATAATGGCTGAAGATTTAAGAAAATCGAAAAATGTCTTTCTAATTTTACAGGTCTACTTTTTTTTCGAGTGTAGTTTTTTTTGTTGGTGTTGCCTGCTGCGGTATGTCGATGTCATTTTCAATTTGACTATGCCGGAAGTTACCTGCTGGCGCCAGTCTCACACACACACACACACTCGCACACTCGCACAGCTGGGACACAGGCACTGAAGTCATTTCCTGGCTGGCCCTGGTCCAAGTGTCCTTCTGCACAGTGGTTTTAAGTGTCCCATGTGGCCAGGGCTGGAACTAGATTAAATTGGGATCTTTTGTTGTGGAGTGTCGAACTGACTTTGTTCTCACAAATGAGAGCCAGCAAATTAAAACTTGACTCACATGTGTGTGTGTAGTATGTGTGTGTGCGTGTGTGTGTGTGTGTGTGTGTGTGATGTGTCTGGGTGTGTGTGTGTGCTTGGTTTGTTGTATGTTTGTTTTGGCTCAAGTCCTTGGGGAGTTTGGGGACAGCAGTCAGCCAGCAGCCAGCTACCTGAATGTTGATGTTGGCCAGCACACACACACACGCACACACACAGTAGGTGCCTGGGGAGCATTCTAGTTAATGTTTGCGAACGGTTTAAAGCCTCTCTTAGTCCAATGAGTTTCGCAGCTCGTTCGAGGCATTTTTATTTATTTTTAAGTGCGATGAGCAAAAATGCTGATTGTAGTTTTCAAAAATACCTCAAGCACGTAGTAATGGCAAGTTGCATGCAGATGTGATCATTTTGACTCTTGTTGCAAGTACAATTATACGTGTTGAAGCCCTTCAGGTCTAGGCCGTGAAGTTGTCCAAAATATCTGTTTGATTATTTCATGCAACGAATGAATTAAATAAATTAACGTAAATGCTCAAAGTGAGGATTTTAGATTCTATTTATCAGTTTATATATATATGTATATTGTGCCGGTGCCGGTTTGCATATATCTTAAATCTTGACGCTTATGGAGTAAGGTAAGCGTTGGTTTTGGGTCTTCTACCATCATTCCCGATTGTGCTCAGGGTAACTTCTAGACGGGCTCTCACGACTACAACACTCTTACTTATTTTTCGCAGCGGAGGTCAACTTGAAGTGGAACCCTTACTCACTCTTGGAACACTTTTTGCTTACTCTTTGAACTAATGCCCTGCTCGAGAAGCGGCTGAAAGGGGCCATTCATCAAGGCTTTTAATTGATGGCCAGCGTTTTCAACGCTGCTGAATCCATTTTATTTCTGGCATTTCTGTGGCGGGGGCGGGGCGCTTGCACAAATCGTCGATTAATTAAATATTTACAAGCTCAATTGGGCGGCAACGAATGCTAATTAATTTGTTACTTTAAGCTCAATGAAACGCTTACATTTTCTTCTTCATCTGCTCGCTGCTGGTTATCTTCACGCTTCACAGCAATGCGGCGCCCCCCGTTGATTGAGCTGACCGTTGATTAGACGATGATATTGCTGAGTGAAAAGGAAAACAACCCTTTTGGTGTCAGGCGGGGCATATCATGGCGCATATCAGGCAGACGAAGTCTCTTGCTCAGCACAAATAGTCGCGCCTTGAAAGGTTCCCTTTCCCGGAACTGCAAAATCATCAACTTGACACAACTTGACACTATAAAGAATGTTTAATTTTGATTTTTAAAATTTGGTAATTTTAGAAAATAAGCAAAAGAAGTGAAAATATGAAAAACTATCTTTTGCTGATCTGTTCTGTCTGTCTCTCTCTATCTCTCTCTTACATGTTGTCCATCTCACATGCACATAAGAAGGCAAGTTTTGGTTCTGAATTCCAATTATGAAATCTATTTCACTTTCAGTCAAATCTGCTGTTTCTCTTCTTTGACTCTTATCTGCAGCTTATCTGTCTTCTCTCTTCTATCTCTCCCTCTCTCTCTCTCTCTCTCTCTATCTCTCGCGAACAGTTTTGCTGCTCGCAGATTTGTGTCATGCTTGTCTTTGTGTCTTATCTTTAGCTTATCTGTCTTCTTTCTTTTTTGTCGTTTTGCGTTTTGCTTCCATTGGGTCCACTTATCTTATCTGTAACTATTTTCTCTCCCACTCTCTCTCTGTCTCTGTCTTCCTCTCTCTTTCCATTTCGCACATTAGAGCGACAGTTTTGATTCCGAGCTCATTTATGAAATCTTGTCCATGTGCTTGTCTTTAACTGATTTGTCTCCTCTCTCTCTCTCTCTCTATCTCTCTCTCTGTCTCTCTATCTCTCTGTCTCTCTCTCTCCTTCTCCTTTTGCTTCTTGCTTCCATTTATGAAATCAGCTCACTGCTCACTGCTCACTTTCAATTTGCTTCCTCTTTGGGCCATTTTTAATTGCAGGCCACGTTTGGCATATGAATTGTTGCCCGGCTGCCCGCCTGATGATGAAACAAACAAGTTAATTAAACGTTTTGCCGGCCACAAAAGTTTTTGCATGATGTTATCAATGCGTTGGCATCGCTGTGACCCCCCAACCCCCCCTCTCCCCACCGATCCCCTTCCAATCCCTGTGCCCCCTCATCGAATGCTGGTTTTAATTACACAGATTTGTATGCCGTTACGGACTTTCACTTTCTCGGCCAACTTGTCTTGTATTACATGATTTACCCATGCCACCCCCATTTGGCTATATATATATGTAAATTTATTATTTATTAACATTAATTATGGTGGTCAGCTCTGTGTGTGTGGTGTGTGCTCATCTTACTAGTTGGCATTGTCATCGAATTTCATTGTGGTTTGACTCCGATTTGCTGATGTCAGCGCCCCAATTAACTGGCTATATGTATGTATATATTTTAGCGCACTCGATGACAGCACGAGGGGATGTATTTACCCAGGACATATTAACTGGACTCGTGGATAGCAAGGTATGCAGCTCGTGGGGGCAGTTGGTCTAGCTACAAATTCATTTATTGCTCACTTCTGATAGAAATATTCATGCCCCACATGCCAATTGCAATAAATAAAATCATTTCGCCATCTAAGGACATCAAATCTGTACAGTTAAGTAAAGTACAAATATTTATTGTCTTTTAAATTAAGTTTAATTTTGAATTTAATGCAATCTATGTCTTACCTCCAGAACTAAAGTTAAAGAGGCGATTTTAGATCGAAATGAGAAAATACTTTGAAAGCGATAACTTGGTTAAAAAGAGTAAAGAAGGAAGATTAAAGAAGGAAGAGTAAAGAAGGAAGATTAAAGAAGAAAGTGTAAAGAAGGAAGAGTAAAGAAAGAAGATTAAAGAAGAAAATGTAAAGAAGGAAGAGTAAACAAAGAAGATTAAAGAAGAAAGTGTAAAGAAGGAAGAGTAAAGAAGGAAGAGGAAAGAAGGAAGAGTAAAGAAGGAAGAGGAAAGAAGGAAGAGGAAAGAAGGAAGAGGAAAGAAGGAAGAGTAAAGAAGGAAGAGGAAAGAAGGAAGAAGGAATTGGGAAACCAGCACTGCGACCTATAAGGTCTATTGTGCCCCTTCTGAGCCTACAGCTCTTCCATCAACCCCAGCTGCTGCACGAATGCTGGAATCTTTGTTGGGTTGAGGGTTTCTAAGACCTTGGGCTTCATGACATGCTTCACTAGGATGCTGCATCTCTTCCTTTTCTGCTAGGATGAGCATTGAGGATTCCTCCTCGCTTCCACCTGTATACCTGCACACATCGCTACTATAAATACCCAATTTTGTTAGGTGACTTCTCAGTCTCCAGTGTCCTGTCAATAGACCCGTGAGTATCCTGAGCCTGTTCTTCCCCTTGGATATTACTTGCTTAAATCGTTTTTGATTATGACCACCTAAAAGACTTCTGGGTTGTCGGAGTCCTGGTGCCTCTGCGCAGCTCCGCTTTCGCCTCTGCCTTTATTCGTTCCTGAGTTGCAGCCGTATTGTGTGTCTGCCTATGCCACAGTACGGTTCAGGTCCTATCATGTGTCTCTCTGCCCCCATTCTTGCTTGCTCGTCAGCCGCTTCGTTCCCCGCTATGTCCCTGTGGCCCGGGACCCATTTTAGGGTAAACCTAGTTGGTCAAGCTTCGATCTTACTTCGAGGACTACTTTTGATGTTATTTTCGTCCCCATTATAGCATTTATTGCTGCTTGACTATCGCAGAGGATGGATACATCCGCATTCCCTATCGCACACACCTCAGCTTGAAATATGCCACCTTATATATTACTTAAGTCCAATTTGTTGTCTGCTCGCTGCTCTTTATAAATTTGCTTACCTAAACTGACTAACTAAACTGTGCTCAAAACTATCCACACTATATATCTATGTTTACCTGCTAATCCAAATATGATATATATACATATATATATAAACTATATCATTCATAATTATTGCTGCCTTTCCAATTTGTCTCACTGAGCAACAGTTTTGGTCTGCGGCATCTTTAGGCACATTCTGCTGACACTTTCATAGCCAGCCAGGCATTTAACAGTTTTACATGCAATTAACACTTAAAGCCAACAGACACACACACACATTCATACACATAGTGTGTGACACCCGAGTGGTCGGCGGGCATAAGAATACCACCACAGCGGGCCGTAGCTTGTCGTATGAGGCGACTGATATGGCACGGGGATGACACTACTAGGATAAGCCAAAGTTCTTGAGCGACATTAACATGGCAATGTCCAAGGCGATTCTTGTCCTGAGTAGTGCAAGCAACTCGTGACCTCCGGCAGTAGGCCAGGTATCCCCCGGACAACCGCTAAGCAACCGCTTGGCGGTCAACCAACACGAGAAGGCGACTAAGGCAGAGTCCAGTAATGCCTTGGAGTGAGAGCACTGGAAACCCCACTCGGATACGATGAAATTTGGGCTGACGGTAGCAGTATTCTAGCATCTCAGTAAGCGGAGTGAAATCTTGCCGAAATGACTGCTAGGGTAATGCTGCTACTGCCTCCGTCCCGTTAAAACTTGGCAAATCTCCAAGCACGCTTTCTGGTGCGTCGTCATTAAGTTGGCAGTACAGGTTCAGTTGATACAATCCTGATTTAGGCGAATCCGGCTCTGAACACCCGACCCCATAAGGGCGGGTGTCCACCCTCGCATGGCCTCCCTGCTTGCAAAGATAACCATGGGATTATTACGCAACTGTACAACGACCAGAGATAACGACTTGGAGTTGGGACCCACCAAAATGACTACAAGTTCAAATATAACAAACCAAACGAAGGAGAGTGGCGACGCGTTCGCGAGTAGTAGGACAATGTTGAGATCTCCAGTGGGTGGTGTAGCGCCGCCACCGGGGACCAACAAGGAGGAGGTTTCTGGCCTAACGAGCCAGCGTGGCACAGCGCTATGCGATCTCGGCCAGGAGATCTCCAAGCTGGTGGAGATGTTGGAGGATGGCAAACGGCGCTCCATCCACCAACCGATGCGTGACCCTATTGAGAGCATAAAGGCGCTCTACGAGCTGGTAGCCATCCAGCTCCATGACGAGGGAGCTAAAGCCGTTATTAGGACGCATCAGTCCTCGCAGACGTCCCCCCATCTAGACCGGTGGTGAAAGTAAAAAGGAAGCTGCGCCCAGGGTCGAGCACACCTCGCACACCCCACAGCAAGCGAAGTAGGAGAGAGGGTGACTCGGTCGTTCCCAAGGATAGCCCGGCGGCGGTGAAGACCTCAGGCGAGGAGGCTCCGAAGCGCGTAGAACGCCCAAAAGGAGAACAGTGGACAGAGGTCACCTACAAGAAGGCCAGAAAGCCAAAGAAGCCACAGGTCCGCTTGGAGAAGCCGCGGCCTGACGCTATAATCATAGCAGCGAAGGGAGACGCTAGCTACGCAGATATACTCCGCAAGGTCAAAGCGGACGAGAAGCTCAGCGAGCTTGGAAAGGCGGTCTCCAGGATACGGAGGACCCAAAAGGGCGAGCTGCTCCTGCAGCTGAATAAGCCAGGTATGGATACCTCGGCATTCAAGAGCCTCGTGGGTAATACGCTGGGCGAGCAAGCAGAGGTTCGATCCCTTGCTCACCGGGTGACCATCGAATCCAGGGACCTCGATGAGGTCACTTCCCAGGAGGAGATGATTACGGCGTTCCGTGAACAATTTGACGTGGAGGTCTCTCTGGAGGACATCACCCTGCGGAAGGCGTACGGGCAGACACAAACTGCCTCGATTAAGCTCCCCGCAGACATAGCAAAGAAAGCGTTGTCTGTCGGATTCCTAAAAGTGGGATGGGTCAGATCAAGACTTCGGGTGCGCATTAGCGTTACGAAGTGTTTCAGATGTCTGGAGTTTGGCCACCTCGCGAGACAGTGCAAAAGCGAGCAGGACCGGTCGAATCTGTGCCGAAAATGCGGAGGTCAGAACCACCTGGCCAAGGACTGCAATAAAGAGCCGCAGTGTATGTTCTGCAAGGAGAAGAACATGGATGACAAACACATCGCCGGTAGCGGCAGATGTCCCATGTTCCGGAGTGCACTGGCCAAAAGATCATGAAGTGCGTCCAGCTAAACCTCAACCACTGCGAGGCAGCTCAGGCCCTGCTAAGACAGTCGGTCAGGGAGACGCAAGCAGACTTGGCCGTAATCTGCGAGCGGCACAGGCCAATCACTGGAAGCGGCTGGGCGGCTAGCAAGTGTGGGAAAGCGGCCATCTGGTCTTTGCGAACACCACCGAAGGAAACTAGCACAGACCACGAAGGGTTTGTTCGGGCGAAGATCAACACTATAACCTTTTATAGTTGTTACGCCCCGCCGAGCTGGGATCTGAGGCGATTCCAGCAGCTGCTAGAGGAAATCTCGGATGATGCTCGCCGCAGATCCGCCATAGTAATTGCCGGGCAGTTGAATGGGGAAGTCGAGTGACGAATACCAGAGGAACCTGCCTGTTGGAAGAGTTTGCATCGATAGATACCTACCGTAAGGCTGGCAGAGGATCTATTATAGATATTACCCTGCTAAGTAGCTCGCTATGCAGGAAGACGACGTGGAGAGTCAGCGAGGATTTTACTTTCAGCGATCACCAAGCGATACACTTCGTGATCAATGAAAGACCACAAAGACAACCGCAACCCCAAACATGCGGGCCCAAGTGGAAGGGAAACCTCCTAGACGAGGATACCCTCACCGAAGCCTTACGCCATACCGTGTTCCCAGCCATCGGGCAATCTGTCGACAACATGGCAATAAGCCTAATGCGGTGCGTTACGAACGCATGCGATTTGTCCATGCCCAGGAGAAAGCCGAGCAGACGAGCAACGCCCTGCTATTGGTGGAATGAGGAAATCAACCAGCTAAGGAAAGCGTGCCTACTGGCCAGTAGGCGCTCCCAACGTGCCAGGGGCCGCCCGGAATTCGCCAGTAGGCTTGATGACCTCGGAGGAGCCAAAAGAGAGCTGAAACGCAGCATTAAGCGAAGCAAGGCCAGCTGCTTTCGGGCAATCTGCGTGGAGGCTGATGTGAACCCATGGGGAACCGCATACAAGGTGGTCATGAAAAAGATGCGGAGCCAGGAGACCGTTCGGGTGACTTGTCCTACGACTTTAGCCAACATAGTGGTGACGCTGTTTCCCGCGGCTACAAGAAATAAGCCCAATCCAGCGTACGGAGCTTATTCAGAGAGTCACACCGGAAGAGGTCTTGGATGCAGCTAAAAGACTGGGTGATAAAAAGGCCCAGGACCAGACGGTATCCCCAATAAGGCGTTGAAGCTGGCGGTCCGCACGAGGCCAGAAATATTTGCGGCCACATACGCAAAATGCCTACAGGACGGAGTATTCCCTAGGATATGGAAACGGCAGCGGCTCATCCTCCTGCCAAAAGGGGATAAGCCGACAGACGACCCGTCTGGATATAGGCCTATCTGCCTCCTAGACTCAGCGGGAAAGGTCCTGGAGAAGATAATATATAATAGACTTCTGGCCATCATTGATGGAAAAAACGCGCTCTCAGCCAGCCAATACGGGTTTCGGAAAGCCCGCTCTACCGTAGATGCAATTCAGGCGGTCGTAGACATTGCAGCCAAGGCAATTGAGGGAACACGATGGAGGTGGGGAGACAAGGAGTATTGCGCCGTAATAACCCTTGACATCCGCAACGCGTACAACTCGGCGAACTGGTCGCGCATCAGGACAGCCCTGGGTAGAATTGGAGTGCCACCGTACATAGCGAATATCATTTCCAACTACCTGTCTGACCGGGTGTTGGAATATGATACGGAAGACGGACCGAGGAGCTACGAGGTCACAGCAGGAGTGCCACAGGGCTCCGTTCTAGGCCCTCTGCTGTGTAACGCGGCAATAAAAATTGTGGCAGATTGGCTGAAGGATGCGAGCTTGGAACTTGCAGGCCATAAGACAGAGGCCGTACTCATTGCTAGCCGCAAAGTACTGGAGTACATACAGGTGCAAGTCAACAACGATGTTGTTAAATCCAAGGAGTCTATAAAATACCTGGGAGTCAGGTTGGACAATAGACTCAGCTTCCAGCCGCATGTAGAGTACATCAGCCAGAGAGCAGCTAAAATGCAAGGTGCCCTCTCGCGCATGCTGCCCAATGTTGAGGGTCCTAAGCCAGCGAGACGCCAACTGCTGGCGAGAGTGGTAGCCTCCGTACTGCTGTACGCGGCACCCATATGGGCAACGGCTGTGTCCAACAAAAAAGGACTGAAAAATAAGCTCTTGGCACCTTACAGGCTGAGCGCCCTCCGAGTGATCTCCGGCTTCCGCACGGTCTCGGAGGATGCAGAACTGGTCCTGGCAGGAATGGTGCCAATTGACCTGCTAGCGCTCGAGATGAAGAGGAGATCCGAGCTAGAAGGATAGTTGCGCCGGATGCCATGGAGACCATCCGAGGCTCGGCAAGAGCGACGACGATGGACGCCTGGCAGGATAGATGTAGCACGGCGAGCAAAGGAAGATGGACACACCGGTTAATCCCCAATCTACAGGATTGGGTCGGGAGAAATGCAGGTGAGTTGGATTTCCATATAACGCAGTTTCTTTCAGGTCACGGCGGCAACAGGAGCTACCTGCACAGGTTCAGGCACGAGGACACCCCGCAGTGCCCGACATGCCCGCACGCCATCGAGGATCCGGAACATGTGCTCTACCATTGTTCGAGATACAGGGGAGTGTCTGGCACAGTGCCCCCACCGGAGAGCTAGGTAGAGCACATGACGGAGTCTCCGTTACACTGGAGAGATGTCCGCCAGCTCATCATAGGCATACAGAGGGATCTGAGATTATGCGAAACTGAGCGGCGAGTGACGGAGAGTGCCTAGTTAGGCAACCCACCCCGGTGAAGTAATACTTTGCGGTGATACCGCCGGGCGTGGGGTGTGTGTGGGGGGTGTTTTTAGTACGCATGCATTGACGTTGTCTTTGAGTCGTGCATGCAGGTGGCCCGGGCCACCTGTATCTTCAGGAGATTCTCACCCCCGTGGCGTATCCAAAAAAAAAAAAAACACACACACACACACTCAGACACTTGAGCGACATTAACATGGCAATGTCCAAGGCGATTCTTGTCCTGAGTAGTGCAAGCAACTCGTGACCTCCGGCAGTAGGCCAGGTATCCCCCGGACAACCGCTAAGCAACCGCTTGGCGGTCAACCAACACGAGAAGGCGACTAAGGCAGAGTCCAGTAATGCCTTGGAGTGAGAGCACTGAAAACCCCACTCGGATACGATGAAATTTGGGCTGACGGTAGCAGTATTCTAGCATCTCAGTAAGCGGAGTGAAATCTTGCCGAAATGACTGCTAGGGTAATGCTGCTACTGCCTCCGTCCCGTTAAAACTTGGCAAATCTCCAAGCACGCTTTCTGGTGCGTCGTCATTAAGTTGGCAGTACAGGTTCAGTTGATTCAATCCTGACTTAAGCGAATCCGGCTCTGAACACCCGACCCCATAAGGGCGGGTGTCAACCCTCGCATGGCCTCCCTGCTTGCAAAGATAACCATGGGATTATTACGCAACTGTACAACGACCAGAGATAACGACTTGGAGTTGGGACCCACCAAAATGACTACGAGTTCAAATATAACAAACCAAACGAAGGAGAGTGGCGACACGTTCGCGAGCAGCAGGAGAACGTTGAGATCTCCAGTGGGTGGTGTAGCGCCGCCACCGGGGACCAACAAGGGAGAGGTTTCTGGCCAGACGAGCCAGCGTGGCACAGCGCTATGCGATCTCGGCAAGGAGATCTCCAAGCTGGTGGAGATGTTGGAGGATGGCAAACGGCGCTCCATCCAACAACCGATGCGTGACTCTATAGAGAGCATAAGGCGCTCTACGAGCTAGTAGCCATCCAGCTCCATGACGAGGGAGCTAAAGCCGTTATTAGGACGCATCAGTCCTCGCAGACGTCCCCCCATCTAGACCGGTGGTGGAAGTAAAAAGGAAGCTGCGCCCAGGGTCGAGCACACCTCGCACACCCCACAGCAAGCGAAGTAGGAGAGAGGGTGACTCGGTCGTTCCCAAGGATAGCCGGGCGGCGGTGAAGACCTCAGGCGTGGAGGCTCCGAAGCGCGTGGAACGCCCAAAAGGAGAACAATGGACAGAGGTCACCCACAAGAAGGCCAGAAAGCCAAAGAAGCCACATGTCCGCTTGGAGAAGCCGCGGCCTGACGCTATAATCATAGCAGCGAAGGGAGACAAGGTCAAAGCGGACGAGAAGCTCAGCGAGCTTGGAAAGGCGGTCTCCAGGATACGGAGGACCCAAAAGGGCGAGCTGCTCCTGCAGCTGAATAAGCCAGGTATGGATACCTCGACATTCAGGAGCCTCGTGGGTAATACGCTGGGCGGACAAGCAGAGGTTCGATCCCTTGCTCACCGGGTGACCATCGAATCCAGGGACCTCGATGAGGTATCTTTCAAGGAGGAGATGATTACGGCGTTCCGTGAACAATTTGACGTGGAGGTCTCTCTGGAGAACATTACCCTGCTGAAGGCGTACGGGCAGACACAAACTGCCTCGATAAGGCTTCCCGCAGACATGGCAAAGAAAGCGTTGTCTGTCGGATTCCTAAAAGTGGGATGGGTCAGATCAAGACTTCGGGTGCGCATTAGCGTTACGAAGTGTTTCAGATGTCTGGAGTTTGGCCACCTCGCGAGACAGTGCAAAAGCGAGCAGGACCGGTCGAATCTGTGCCGAAAATGCGGAGGTCAGAACCACCTGGCCAAGGACTGCAATAAAGAGCCGCAGGGTATGTTCTGCAAGGAGAAGAACATGGATGACAAACACATCGCCGGTAGCGGCAGATGTCCCATGTTCCGGAGTGCACTGGCCAAAAGATCATGAAGTGCGTCCAGCTAAACCTCAACCACTGCGAGGCAGCTCAGGCCCTGCTAAGACAGTCGGTCAGGGAGACGCAAGCAGACTTGGCCATAATCTGCGAGCCGCACAGGCCAATCACTGGAAGCGGCTGGGCGGCTAGCAAGTGTGGGAAAGCGGCCATCTGGTCTCTCCGAACACCACCGAAGGAAACTAGCACAGACCACGAAGGGTTTGTTCGGGCGAAGATTAACAATATAACCTTTTATAGTTGTTACGCCCCGCCGAGCTGGGATCTGAGGCGATTCCAGCAGCTGCTAGAGGAAATCTCGGAGGATGCTCGCGGCAGATCCCCCATAGTGATTGCCGGGGACTTCAACGCCTGGGCAGTTGAATGGGGAAGCCGAGTGACAAATACCAGAGGAACCTGCCTGTTGGAAGAGTTTGCATCGATAGATGTAAACCTCGCAAACGACGGGAGGCGGCTCACCTACCGTAAGGCTGGCAGAGGATCTATTATAGATATTACCCTGCTAAGTAGCTCGCTATGCAGGAAGACGACGTGGAGAGTCAGCGAGGACTTCACTTTCAGCGATCACCAAGCGATACACTTCGTGATCAATGAAAGACCACAAAGACAGCCGCGACCCCAAACATGTGGGCCCAAGTGGAAGGGAAACCTCCTAGACGAGGATACCCTCACCGAAGCCTTACGCCATACCGTGTTCCCAGCCATAGGGCAATCTGTCGACAACATGGCAAGAAGCCTAATGCGCTGCGTTACGGACGCATGCGATTTGTCCATGCCCAGGAGAAAGCCGAGCAGACGAGCAACGCCCTGCTATTGGTGGAATGAGGAAATCAACCAGCTAAGGAAAGCGTGCCTACTGGCCAGAAGGCGCTCCCAACGTGCCAGGGGCCGCCCGGAATTCGCCAGTAGGCTTGATGACCTCAGAGGAGCCAAAAGAGAGCTGAAACGCAGCATTAAGAGAAGCAAGGCCAGCTGCTTTCGGGCAATCTGCGAGGAGGCTGATGTGAACCCATGGGGAACCGCATACAAGGTGGTTATGAAAAAGATGCGGAGCCAGGAGACCGTTCGGGTGACTTGTCCCACGGCTTTGGCCAACATAGTGGTGACGCTGTTCCCACAACACCCGCGGCTACGAGAAATGAGCCCAATCCAGCGTACGGAGCTTATTCAGGGAGTCACACCGGAAGAGGTCTTGGAGGCAACTAAAAGACTGGGTGATAAAAAGGCCCCAGGACCAGACGGTATCCCCAATAAGGCGTTGAAGCTGGCGGTCCGCACGAGGCCAGAGATATTTGCGGCCACATACGCAAAATGCCTACAGGACGGAGTATTCCCTAGGATATGGAAAAGGCAGCGGCTAATCCTCCTGCCAAAAGGGGATAAGCCGACAGACGACCCGTCTGGATATAGGCCTATCTGACTCCTAGACTCAGCGGGAAAGGTCCTGGAGAAGCTAATATATAATAGACTTCTGGCCATCATTGATGGAAAAAACGCGCTCTCAGCCAGCCAATACGGGTTTCGGAAAGCCCGCTCTACCGTAGATGCAATTCAGGCGGTCGTAGACATTGCAGCCAAGGCAATTGAGGGAACGCGATGGAGGTGGGGCGACAAAGAGTATTGCGCCGTAATAACCCTCGACATCCGCAACGCGTTCAACTCGGCGAACTGGTCGCGCATCAGGACAGCCCTGGGTAGAATTGGAGTGCCACCGTACATAGCGAATATCATATCCAACTACCTGTCTGACCGGGTGTTGGAATATGATACGGAAGACGGACCGAGGAGCTACGAGGTCACAGCAGGAGTGCCACAGGGCTCCGTTCTAGGCCCTCTGCTGTGGAACCTAATGTACGCTGAGGTACTTAGGCTTGAACTACCACAGGGCTGTACCCTCATTGGCTTCGCAGACGACCTGGCACTAGTTGTAGTAGCCAAAGAGAGCAAGGAGGTAGAGGCCACAGCTAACGCGGCAATAAGAATTGTGGCAGATTGGATGAAGGATGCGAGCTTGGAACTTGCAGGCCATAAGACAGAGGCCGTACTCATTACTAGCCGCAAAGTAATAGAGTACATACAGGTGCAAGTCAACAACGATGTTGTTAAATCCAAGGAGTCTATAAAATACCTGGGAGTCAGGTTGGACAATAGACTCAGCTTCCGGCCGCATGTAGAGTACGTCAGCCAGAGAGCTGCCAAAATGCAAGGTGCCCTCTCGCGCATGCTGCCCAATGTTGGGGGTCCTAAGCCAGCGAGACGCCAACTGCTGGCGAGAGTGGTAGCCTCCGTACTGCTGTACGCGGCACCCATATGGGCAACGGCTGTGTCCAACAAAAAAGGACTGAAAAAGAAGCTCTCGGCACCTTACAGGCTGAGCGCCCTCCGAGTGATCTCCGGCTTCCGCACGGTCTCGGAGGATGCAGCACTGGTCCTGGCAGGAATGGTGCCAGTTGACCTGCTAGCGCTCGAGATGAAGGAGATCCGAGCTGGAAGGATAGTTGCGCCGGATGCCATGGAGACCATCCGAAGCTCGGCAAGAGCGACGACGATGGACGCCTGGCAGGATAGATGGAGCACGGCGAGCAAAGGAAGATGGACACACCGGTTAATCCCCAATCTACAGGAGTGGGTCGGGAGAAATTCAGGTGAGTTGGATTTCCATATAACGCAGTTTCTTTCAGGTCACGGCGGCTACAGGAGCTACCTGCACAGGTTCAGGCACGAGGACACCCCGCAGTGCCCGACATGCCCGGACGCTATCGAGGATCCGGAACATGTGCTCTACCATTGTTCGAGATACAGGGGAGTGTCTGGCTCAGTGCCCCCACCGGAGAGCTTGGTAGGGCACATGACGGAGTCTCCGTCACACTGGAGAGATGTCCGCCAGCTTATAATAGGCATACAGAGGGATCTGAGATTATGCGAAACTGAGCGGCGAGTGACGGAGAGTGCCTAACTAGGCAACCCACCCCGGTGAAGTAATACTTTGCGGTGATACCGCCGGGCGTGGGGGTGTGTGTGGGGGGTGTTTTTAGTACGCATGCATTGAGGTTGTCTTTGAATCGTGCATGCAGGTGGCCCGGGCCACCTGTATCTTCAGGAGATTCTCACCCCCGTGGCGTATCCAAAAAAAAAAAAAAAAAAAAAAACACACACACACACAACACACATACACACACACCCAGACACACACACAGACAAAGCGGCAGTCAGCACACACGTAATTAAGAGGCCATTGTTGTTTTCGCTGACAAAAGTGAAAGATGTCTTGATGGATAACGTGCCAGCCAGTTCACACTTCAATGTGTGTGTGCGAGTGTGTGTGCGATTCAAAGACAACGTCATTGCATGCGTACTAAAAACACCCCCCACACACACCCCCACGCCCGGCGGTATCACCGCAAAGTATTACTTCACCGGGGTGGGTTGCCTAACTAGGCACTCTCCGTCACTCGCCGCTCAGTTTCGCATAATCTCAGATCCCTCTGTATGCCTATTATAAGCTGGCGGACATCTCTCCAGTGTGACGGAGACTCCGTCATGTACTCTACCAAGCTCTCCGGTGGGGGCACTGAGCCAGACACTCCCCTGTACCTCAAACAATGGTAGAGCACATGCTTCGGATCCTCGATGGCGTCTGGGCACGTCGGGCACTGCGGGGTGTGCTCGTGCCTGAACCTGTGCAGGTAGCTCCTGTAGCCGCCGTGCCCTGAAAGAAACTGCGTTATATGGAAGTCCAGCTCACCTGCCTTTCTCCCGACCCAATTCCCTAGATTGGGGATTAACCGGTGAGTCCATCTTCCTTTGCTCGTCGTGCTCCATCTACACTGCCAGGCGTCCATCGTCGCTGCTCTTGCCGAGCTTCGGATGGTCTCCATGGCATCCGGCGCAACTTTCCTTCTAGCTCGGATCTCCTTCATCTCGAGCGCTGGCAGGTCAACTGGCACCATTCCTGCCAGGACCAGTGCTGCATCCTTCGAGACCGTGCGGAAGCCGGAGATCACTCGGAGGGCGCTCAGCCTGCCGAGAGCTTCTTATTCAGTCCTTTTTTGTTGGACACAGCCGTTGCCCATATGGGTGCCGCGTACAGCAGTTCGGAGGCAACCACTCTCGCCAGCAATTGGCGTCTTGCTGGCTTAGGACCCCCAACATTGGGCAGCATGCGCGAGAGGGCACCTTGCATTTTGGCTGCTCTCTGGCTGACGTATTCTACATGCGGCCGAAAGCTAAGTCTATTATCCAACCTGACTCCAGGTATTTTATAGACTCCTTGGATTTAACAACATCGTTGTTGACTTGCACCTGTATGTACTCTATTACTTTACGGCTTGTAATGAGTACGGCCTCTGTCTTATGGCCTGCAGGTTCCAAGCTCCAAGCTTCTCTTAATGCTGCGTTTCAGCTCTCTTTTGGCTCCTCTGAGGTCATCAAGCCTACTGGCGAATTCCGGGCGGCCCCTGGCACGTTGGGAGCGCCTTCTGGCCAGTAGGCACGCTTTCCTTAGCTGGTTGATTTCCTCATTCCACCAATAGCAGGGCGTGGCTCGTCTGCTCGGCTTTCTCCTGGGCATGGACAAATCGCATGCGTTCGTAACGCAGCGCATTAGGCTTATTGCCATGTTGTCGACAGAATGCCCGATGGCTGGGAACACGGTATGGCGTAAGGCTTCGGTGAGGGTATCCTCGTCTAGGAGGTTTCCCTTCCACTTGGGCCCACATGTTTGGGGTCGCGGCTGTCTTTGTGGTCTTTCATTGATCACGAAGTGTATCGCTTGGTGATCGCTGAAAGTGAAATCCTCGCTGACTCTCCACGTCGTCTTCCTGCATAGCGAGCTACTTAGCAGGGTAATATCTATTGTAACGAACCTTATAGTTCGTCCTGTTTTAGCTAGGCTAAAACTCAGTCGAGCTGTGGGGTCGTGCAACGAAATTTGTTTAGTTGCGATCACGACAATTGAAAACACGATAGTTTTGTATGTACGAAGGATGTTTATTCGTCCTTTTCTTAATGCTAATTATGGCTATTGGGTATGTGTTTAATGTGTGTGGTGTATTCCCTCGCTGACGTTTCACTTGTCCGGGTATTTGCACTGTTGTTCACTACACTAGTACCGACTCGTACTCTGATCTTTCACCGACTGCCTCTGGTGGTCTGCGACGCCCCCTTTTATAGGTCGGGGTCGCATTGGTGGCGTGATCTTCGGTATTTTTCCAATACCGTTTTGCGATCGCTGCAATAAAGCAGCGGTCACCTATTTTTAGGGTTGTTGTCCGCTGAGTTCACTGCTCTCGATGGATTTGGAGTAGCGTTCACCTGCGTCAGGGTTTTCTATCGCGGAAGTAGGCACGTGCGCTGTGGTTGCTGCTTGAAATGCAAGCTTGTTCTCCCACGGTGGATATGCTGACCAGCAGCGTGTGTGCTTTTTGGTTGTGGTTGTTGGTTGTAGTGCTCAACTGTTTTCCGTATATGCTGACCGAGGCGTGTGTGTCGTCGGTGAGTTCGTTGCCGTCGAGATCTGCTGATGCGGTGCCGGATCCAATGTCGTTTGTTGCGATCGTTGCGAGGGCTGCCCATAGTATTTGCGGCAGTTGTTGCGAGGGGCGCATATAGCATATGTCAAAGCTATATGGCTCCTCACACTCCCCCCTTCCTTCGGTAAGTGGAAGCCTTCCATATACACTATGGTGGCCGTGTGGATCCTCCTTCCTTTGGCGTATGTCCTGGTGTATGCGGCGGTGGTCGCTATTCCCCGTCGCTTCCTTGGTGGTTGTTGTTGTTCGTCCTCGGTTTCGTCGTCTGATGAGATGACGATTATTTCACTATCGTCTGCCGGGGTGCTCGCCACAAATGGGATTGTCTCTTCATCGTCTACCGGATCGGTGGCCACAAATGGAATCGTCTCTTCGTCGTCTGATGAGATGGCGATTATTTCACTATCGTCTGCCGGGGTGCTCGCCACAAATGGGATTGTCTCTTCGTCGTCTACCGGATCGGTGGCCACAAATGGAATCGTCTCTTCGTCGTCTACCGGGTCGGTCGACAAAAATCGAATCGTCTCTTCGTCGTCTCTGTAGCGACGTTCGAAGGCTTCCTCGTCGGTGAGGTACCCGTCAGGTAGGCGGTCATAGTCGTCGGACTGGTTTCCGCTATCCGAGCTGTCGAACCCATCACCCGTGTTGTCTTCCTCCTCACTACTTGAACCCACGTCCGAATAGGGTTCGTAGGGGACGTTGTCTTCCATGTTTCCGTTTGCTGCCTGCCTGTTCATGGTGTTTATTTGCTTTGTATGACTGTGCTTTATCGCAGCTCATTATATACCTTTTTGGAAGGTCTTTTACTCGCTTTCCTGTAATTGTGGATGGTAAGCGTTTTCGGTGTCCGGCACTGCGCTCCTAATAGTGGCAGTGTTGGTGGTGTCCATTTTCGCTTATGTCACGAGTTGTGAAGTTCTTGACGGTCGCTGTTCTTGCGTTTTGCAGTCGTTGCAGTAAAAAAATTTTATTATGTTTCCAGCGTAGGTCGACTGACCTACTGCATTATTATGCAATTTTGGTGTCGAGTTGACTTCTGTCGCGTTCGGGGTTGTTCGCCTGCTGATTTGTTGTGGTAGGTCTCCCGTTTATGTTAACGTTTATTATGTTGATTTGTGTTTTTATTTATTTATTGTTGTCGGTTTATTTTAGCAGTTTCTTTTATTTAGTTTTTAGGGCTTGGGGACTCACCAGTCGCATTGCTGTGTGGCTTTAAGTCGCTCACATGTGCCGTCCTTATCCGTTTATCCTCCGAGCTTTTTAGCTTGCATATCACCGGCGATGTGAAGTCCACGATTTGATATGGTCCTCCGTATCTCGGTGCTAGTTTGGCTGCGAACCCCTCTGCTGCATTCGATAGGTGGTGTAGTTTCAACCATACCTTGTCTCCGACTTGGGGGCTCCATTTTCTGCGGCGTAGGTTGTAGTACCTTGCCTGGTCCTGTGAGGCCTTTTCCAAATTCCGCCGGACAATTTCGAAAATTTCTTTTAGTTTTCTTTCGTTTCGGTTGGTGTTTGGACCTCTTGGCCTGTGCCAATTGCCACTTCGTCGAACAAAGCTTTTGGTAGCCTCGGCTCTCGACCTTGTGTGATGAAAGCAGCACTGTACCCTGTGGTGCTCGAGACGCTGGTGTTGACTGCAAGTGTTAGCTCGGGTAACGCCTCATCCCAACGTCTTTGGTTTTCTTTCGTGAATTGGGCGATCATTGTTTTCACCGTCCGATTCGCGCGTTCCGTGGGATTTTCTTGTGGCGTGTAGGGTGCCGTGAATTGGTGTTTAACTCCCAATTCTTCGAGGAAATGTTGTAACGCCTTGCTTGAAAATTGTGTGCCGTTGTCCGTGATCAGCACTTTTGGCACTCCAAATCGTGCCAGAATCCTCTCTCTGAAGGCCTTTTGTAGTGATGCTGTTGTTGCGCTTCTAAGTGGCACCATTTCGGTCCATTTCGAGAAGCGGTCTATGAAGACTAACAACATTGTGTTTCCATGAGTGGACCTTGGTAATGGTCCCACGAAGTCCGCGCATACTGTGCTCCACGGCTCTTCGGGTATCTGGGTCAGCATGTGCCCGGCCGCCGCTAATTGACTTGGCTTATATTGTTGACATATTTCACATTGTTGAACATATGCTCGTACGTCCCTATATAAGCCTGGCCAATAGTAGCGTGCTGCTACTCGGGCTATTGTCTTCCTGCTTCCCGTATGTCCTGCGGTGGTGGTGTTATGGTTCTCGCTGAGAACTTGTATCCGCTTGTCGGTTGGTACACACAATTTCCAGTCTGCTACATCTTCTGTTCCAGCTCTGTGGGGGATGTGTCTGTACAAATTTCCAGACTCCTCCATGTAGTCTGGGAATTTTCTGGGATTCTTGGCCATGGTGGTTCGCATCTTTTGGATCCATTTGCAATTTTTATTTGCTTGGTCCATCGCGTCTTCCACCGTTGAGACTCAGCGGCACGTATCCTTTAGTGGTTGTCGGGATAGGGCATCTGCAACGATATTCAGGTTTCCTTTCCTGTATTTGATGTCGAAATCAAACTGTTGTAGCTCTAGTGCCCATCTCGCAATCCTGCCTGACGGGCTTTCGATGGAGTTGAGCCACTTCAGTGCCATATGGTCTGTGATGACGGTGAAGTGGTATCCTTCTAGGTAAGGTCGTAGCTTCCTTATGCCCCAGATTATCGCAAGGCACTCTTTTTCGGTCGCAGAGTAATTTCGCTCCGCACCATTTAAGGATCTGCTTGCATATGATATGACTCGTTCGCCCTCTTCAGAGTTTTGGGTCAATATCGCTCCTAGACCATAATTACTAGCATCTGTTTGCAGGCAGAATGGTCGTGAGAAATCTGGGCATGCCAGTACAGGTGATTGTGTCAGCTTTGACTTCACTGTTTCGAACGCTTCCTGTTGCTGTGAGGTCCATTCCCATTTTGTGCCCTTCTTTAGAAGTGCGTTTAAAGGATGTACGGTTGCGGCGAAATCCGGTACGAAGCGCCTATACCAAGATGCCACTCCCAGATATTGTCGTAACTCCTTTATGTTTCCTGGTGGTTTCAGTTCCGCGATAGCGGCTACTTTCTCTGGGTCAGTGCGGATACCCTTTTCGGTGACCTGGTGACCGAGATATTTTAACTTCTTCTTGAAGAAATCGCACTTTTCTACGTTGATTTTTAGGTTTGCTGCTCTCAGCCGTCGGAATACTTCTCTCAAGTTGTCCATGTGTTCTTCGAGTGTCTTCCCGATCACTATGATGTCATCCAAATATGCGAATGCATGTGGCATCATTTCGGGTCCAATCACGCGATCGAGGGCGCGCTGGAACGTAGCTGGTGCCGAATGGAGACCGAATGGCATTACTTTCCATTGGAACAGTCCTTTCCCTAGGACTGTGAATGCTGTCTTCTCTCGGCTTTCCTTCTCCATTGGGATCTGCCAGTAGCCATCCTTGAGGTCCAAACTCGTGATGAATCGCGCTTCTCTAAGCTGGTCCAGGATATGGTGGACTCTCGGCAGTGGATATGCATCTTTTATGGACCTGGCATTCAATTGTCTGAAGTCCACGCAGAGGCGCCATTTACCAGTCTTTTTCTTGACCATCACTATTGGTGCGCTGTGTGGGCTTTTTGATGGCTCTATGCATCCCTTGGCCAGTAGTTCGTCAACTTGTTTGTTGATCTCGGCCTGCATCTTAGGATTCTTAGGGAAATATCGCTGTTTTATTGGCCGATCGTCACTCATGACGATGCGATGCTCAGTTATGGGCGATGTTCCCTTTATGTTTTCGAATGCGGCTAATTCTCGTTTCAGAAACGCATCAACTTCTGCGTCCGGGTCCACTTGTTGTATGGCTGTCTTTGCTACGGACAGTCTTTCTTCCTTCTGCTTTTGTGCTTGGTGTTTTGGTAGGCGTATTTTAAGTCCGGCGCACTCCAGAACTGTGCCCATGCCAGACAAAAAGTCCCATCCGACAACTAGGTCATCTATTATCCCTGGGAGTATCAGTAGACTTATATCCATGCTACTGCTTCCGAGTCTGATGTTTACCTTGACTTGTTCTCGGACTCCGCTGTTTCGGCCATCCGCCATGCGGACTCGCCGTTTGGTTGCGCATCGTCGGCCTACGTTGAACAGTCCGCGAGCTAGTTTCTCACTAATGAAACTACTCGTGGCTCCTGTATCGATCGTAGCCTTATGCTGACGGTTGCCGATCTCTACGACCGCTGTCAGCTGCGCTCCCTCGCACCGCAGGCTGCCGATTAGTGTCTTGGGGCTGGCCCGTTTGGCCTCCGTTCGCCCCTTGGTGACGGATGCCGGTGGCCGTTTCCCGACGGACAACAGGCTGGCGTTCGCACTCCGATACGCCCACACATCCAACAGTAATCCAGCATCGGATTTGTGCATTCTCTCGCACGGTGTCCGTCTTGGCCGCAACATTTGCAGGCCATCGCTAGATTATTTATGTGTGTTTGCCTGTTGTCTCTTTTTGTCTGTGTGGCTAGTCTGGATCTCGTGTCGGTCTCATTTCTCCCGCTGTACGCTTGACTGTGCGTTCCTCTGCTATCAGTCATGGCCATGAATCGTGGTCTGTTCTGCCTTGGTACTTGTTCGGTGTTGTGATAGTTGCGTACCTGCTGCTGTTCCATGTTGCGTCGTGGTGGTTCCCCGTATCTCTGTTGAGGCTGTGCTTGTCCTTGTTGTTGAGGATTGTATCTCGGCTGTTCCATGCGTCTCTGTTGTGGCTGCATTTGTAATCGCTGTGGCGTGTTGTAATTTTGTTGCTTTGCGCGGTTCTGTTGTCTCAACTTTTCCCTGTCTGCCTCGAGTTCCTCAAATGCGGCTGCCAAATGCATTAATTCAGCTAATTCGGTGAAATCATTTGGCCTGGCGTATGCTCGTAGGTCTGGGAGGCTGTTGATGTAGATTCGGTGCAGTTGTTCGTTCTTTGTATACTTTAGTTGCCGCATTAGCGTCTGCATTTCCACCATATACAACTTAAATGGCTCGTTTACCCCCTGACGTCTTCGGGTGACTTCGTCCTTTAGGTTTTCGAAGTAATCTGTTGGTAAGAAGTACTCCTGGAAACTCTGGACAAATGTTCCCCATCTCGTCCAGTGTTGGTTATTGGCCACATACCACTTCAGAGCCACTCCCTGGAGTAGTTCAGGCATGGTCCTGGGAATCAGATTTAGGTTGAGTCCATATGTTTCTGCTGACCACTCGATCTGTTCCAAGAACTCCAAAGGCTTTGTGGTGCCGTCGAAGCGAATGTTCCATTCCCGGACTTGCTTCGCTATCCTTGGGTATTCTGGGGGTGTTTCCGGCGCTGTGTTGTCGTTTATGGGTGCTCTCCTTGATGGCAGTGGTGTTGGTGTTCCCCATGGTGTACGGCTGTCGTCTCGAGCGCGTGCTGCTGCGGTCATTGCTGGTATGCTGAACTGTTCGAGATTTATGTTTGGCACTTTTATTGTTTCCGCCACTTTCTCTATCCCTGTGGTCGGTGAATTCCTGTTATGCAAGGCTGCCAATTCCCGAATCCTCGTGCTGTGTGGTAGCGTGGACTCGTTGTCGCTCACCCATTCTCCGAATTGTCGGCGCATTGCGTCCATTGTTCCGGTGAGCTCCAATTCGAATTCTTCTCCATATCGCAGGAAGTCCTCCTTTTTGAGGTGGTATATCCAGGAACGGACCATTTTCGTTTGTACTATGTGTATCAATTATCGTAACCACCACTGTTGGGCGCCAGTTGTAACGAACCTTATAGTTCGTCCTGTTTTAGCTAGGCTAAAACTCAGTCGAGCTGTGGGGTCGTGCAACGAAATTTGTTTAGTTGCGATCACGACAATTGAAAACACGATAGTTTTGTATGTACGAAGGATGTTTATTCGTCCTTTTCTTAATGCTAATTATGGCTATTGGGTATGTGTTTAATGTGTGTGGTGTATTCCCTCGCTGACGTTTCACTTGTCCGGGTATTTGCACTGTTGTTCACTACACTAGTACCGACTCGTACTCTGATCTTTCACCGACTGCCTCTGGTGGTCTGCGACGCCCCCTTTTATAGGTCGGGGTCGCATTGGTGGCGTGATCTTCGGTATTTTTCCAATACCGTTTTGCGATCGCTGCAATAAAGCAGCGGTCACCTATTTTTAGGGTTGTTGTCCGCTGAGTTCACTGCTCTCGATGGATTTGGAGTAGCGTTCACCTGCGTCAGGGTTTTCTATCGCGGAAGTAGGCACGTGCACTGTGGTTGCTGCTTGAAATGCAAGCTTGTTCTCCCACGGCGAATATGCTGACCAACAGCGCGTGTGCCATTTGGTTGTGGTAATACAATCTTGCATTCCCATGGTGGATAAGTGTGCTGGTGGTAATGCAATCTTGCATTCCCACGGTGGATATGCTGACCAGCAGCGTGTGTGCTTTTTGGTTGTGGTTGTTGGTTGTAGTGCTCAACTGTTTTCCGTATATGCTGACCGAGGCGTGTGTGTCGTCGTTGAGTTCGTTGCCGTCGAAATCTGCTGATGCGGTG
>JAWNME010000292.1:0-13613 GCA_035044385.1 Drosophila neutralis | reverse complement strand
GATAGCAATAATATTCATCGATTAATCGACAAACTCAGTTTGGTCACACCTCACATCACACATCTGACACACATCTGACATATTGTCTTTCTCATAATTAAGAGCGACAACAAAAATGTCTACAAGACGTACATCAAGATCAACCAATTCAGGACCGCCGGTGGAACGCGGCCAAGCAACCGGAGCAGTAATTACTCATTTCAAAAGTATTCAAACTGCGTCGACGGCAGCTGCACGACGTCAGACAGTAGGAGGCCATGAAATCAGTCAACTCGTGGCAAATGCTACAATAGCATTAGAGGAAGCTGAGGTGTTGCAAGCTGGCAGAATTCAAGATCAAGCTGCTGATTTGCAAGAAAAGCAAGTACACCAAAGCGCGATTGAATTGCTAGATGTTCGAATGGATGCAAGGCAACTCGAAATCGATGATGGTGAAGTTGACATAGAGACACTTCTCACAAAAAAGAGGAAAATAGAGGAGGTGGCAAACGACGCCGATACTATGCGTAGACGGCAGAATGAAGTCAATGGCTGTGTAGCAAATGTAGTACAAGGATTGGAAGAATTTCATCGATTATAATTATTTTATACTTTTTTTTGTTTTGCAACAGTTAAATAAAAAACACAAATGTAACAACATAATGAACTCTTTTTTTTAACACAATTGTTTCAAATATATAATTAGAGGACTGGTTTTCCTTGAGGTGCAAGATGAGCACATGTTTTCCAATAAATACAAAAATTAATGGAGAATTTAGTTTGATATACGATTTAAGATGAATATCGTATCAACTGTTTTAAATAGCTTGCTTACGAGTTTTGAGTGGAATATCCTGCCGAATATGAGAAAGGCAGATAAAGATTATTATGGCCTTATCCTTAGCTACTTTCACATGCATGTAGCATATTAAAATACCAAATGCCATCTGCCCTGGCACGTAATCGGCATCGGAATCGGTGATTGGAGATGGAGTCGGATAAAATGCAAAGCTTTTTCTCTTTTTCAAATAAATAATACATGTATTTTCATCACATTTCGAATCGATCACTGTGAGGGGGCCACAGCAGAAGCTGTCTTAGTTATATCCTCAGAAGCTGCCGCACTTAAATTAGAGGAAGCTGCCGCAGCAACAGCAGAAGCTGACGCAGCCAAAGGTGCAAAAGCTGAATGCATGGAGGCATATATTTATAAGCGACATGATTATTTTATATTGCTGTCAGAGCAATTTTGTATAAATAAAGGAGGCTGGCGAGCGGCTGTCTCAGTTGCAAGCTGCCTATTGGTGCGATTGCACACTCTCTGAAAAAACAAAAACAAACACAATAAATTCTATAATTTTGTCAGAAATAGAATTAGAAAAAATCGCAAAGTTGTTAGAAAATTGTTGAAATTGTCTTCTATGTAAATACATTTCGCGCCAACTGCGTCTTTTCATTGCGAAGGATTTACAGCAACTAACTTATTGAATACATAAAGCTACACACGATACATGTGTGACCATAGCAATAATATTAATCGACGTAGCGATATTTATCGTTGCCCTTAAAATTCAAACGTATTTCAACAAAAATAACATATTTTTTATAAGCCCAGAAGAACTATTAGAGTTCGCAAAAATTAAAATTGCCACAAATGGCAAAAAAATATTGTACATTATTAATATCCCATTGGATTCTAAACGTCAACTCGGTTTAATCATTCATTAAACAATACATAAAGCTAAACACGATACATGTGTGACGATAGCAATAATATTCATCGATTAATCGACAAACTCAGTTTGGTCACACCTCACATCACACATCTGACACACATCTGACATATTGTCTTTCTCATAATTAAGAGCGACAACAAAAATGTCTACAAGACGTACATCAAGATCAACCAATTCAGGACCGCCGGTGGAACGCGGCCAAGCAACCGGAGCAGTAATTACTCATTTCAAAAGTATTCAAACTGCGTCGACGGCAGCTGCACGACGTCAGACAGTAGGAGGCCATGAAATCAGTCAACTCGTGGCAAATGCTACAATAGCATTAGAGGAAGCTGAGGTGTTGCAAGCTGGCAGAATTCAAGATCAAGCTGCTGATTTGCAAGAAAAGCAAGTACACCAAAGCGCGATTGAATTGCTAGATGTTCGAATGGATGCAAGGCAACTCGAAATCGATGATGGTGAAGTTGACATAGAGACACTTCTCACAAAAAAGAGGAAAATAGAGGAGGTGGCAAACGACGCCGATACTATGCGTAGACGGCAGAATGAAGTCAATGGCTGTGTAGCAAATGTAGTACAAGGATTGGAAGAATTTCATCGATTATAATTATTTTATACTTTTTTTTGTTTTGCAACAGTTAAATAAAAAACACAAATGTAACAACATAATGAACTCTTTTTTTTAACACAATTGTTTCAAATATATAATTAGAGGACTGGTTTTCCTTGAGGTGCAAGATGAGCACATGTTTTCCAATAAATACAAAAATTAATGGAGAATTTAGTTTGATATACGATTTAAGATGAATATCGTATCAACTGTTTTAAATAGCTTGCTTACGAGTTTTGAGTGGAATATCCTGCCGAATATGAGAAAGGCAGATAAAGATTATTATGGCCTTATCCTTAGCTACTTTCACATGCATGTAGCATATTAAAATACCAAATGCCATCTGCCCTGGCACGTAATCGGCATCGGAATCGGTGATTGGAGATGGAGTCGGATAAAATGCAAAGCTTTTTCTCTTTTTCAAATAAATAATACATGTATTTTCATCACATTTCGAATCGATCACTGTGAGGGGGCCACAGCAGAAGCTGTCTTAGTTATATCCTCAGAAGCTGCCGCACTTAAATTAGAGGAAGCTGCCGCAGCAACAGCAGAAGCTGACGCAGCCAAAGGTGCAAAAGCTGAATGCATGGAGGCATATATTTATAAGCGACATGATTATTTTATATTGCTGTCAGAGCAATTTTGTATAAATAAAGGAGGCTGGCGAGCGGCTGTCTCAGTTGCAAGCTGCCTATTGGTGCGATTGCACACTCTCTGAAAAAACAAAAACAAACACAATAAATTCTATAATTTTGTCAGAAATAGAATTAGAAAAAATCGCAAAGTTGTTAGAAAATTGTTGAAATTGTCTTCTATGTAAATACATTTCGCGCCAACTGCGTCTTTTCATTGCGAAGGATTTACAGCAACTAACTTATTGAATACATAAAGCTACACACGATACATGTGTGACCATAGCAATAATATTAATCGACGTAGCGATATTTATCGTTGCCCTTAAAATTCAAACGTATTTCAACAAAAATAACATATTTTTTATAAGCCCAGAAGAACTATTAGAGTTCGCAAAAATTAAAATTGCCACAAATGGCAAAAAAATATTGTACATTATTAATATCCCATTGGATTCTAAACGTCAACTCGGTTTAATCATTCATTAAACAATACATAAAGCTAAACACGATACATGTGTGACGATAGCAATAATATTCATCGATTAATCGACAAACTCAGTTTGGTCACACCTCACATCACACATCTGACACACATCTGACATATTGTCTTTCTCATAATTAAGAGCGACAACAAAAATGTCTACAAGACGTACATCAAGATCAACCAATTCAGGACCGCCGGTGGAACGCGGCCAAGCAACCGGAGCAGTAATTACTCATTTCAAAAGTATTCAAACTGCGTCGACGGCAGCTGCACGACGTCAGACAGTAGGAGGCCATGAAATCAGTCAACTCGTGGCAAATGCTACAATAGCATTAGAGGAAGCTGAGGTGTTGCAAGCTGGCAGAATTCAAGATCAAGCTGCTGATTTGCAAGAAAAGCAAGTACACCAAAGCGCGATTGAATTGCTAGATGTTCGAATGGATGCAAGGCAACTCGAAATCGATGATGGTGAAGTTGACATAGAGACACTTCTCACAAAAAAGAGGAAAATAGAGGAGGTGGCAAACGACGCCGATACTATGCGTAGACGGCAGAATGAAGTCAATGGCTGTGTAGCAAATGTAGTACAAGGATTGGAAGAATTTCATCGATTATAATTATTTTATACTTTTTTTTGTTTTGCAACAGTTAAATAAAAAACACAAATGTAACAACATAATGAACTCTTTTTTTTAACACAATTGTTTCAAATATATAATTAGAGGACTGGTTTTCCTTGAGGTGCAAGATGAGCACATGTTTTCCAATAAATACAAAAATTAATGGAGAATTTAGTTTGATATACGATTTAAGATGAATATCGTATCAACTGTTTTAAATAGCTTGCTTACGAGTTTTGAGTGGAATATCCTGCCGAATATGAGAAAGGCAGATAAAGATTATTATGGCCTTATCCTTAGCTACTTTCACATGCATGTAGCATATTAAAATACCAAATGCCATCTGCCCTGGCACGTAATCGGCATCGGAATCGGTGATTGGAGATGGAGTCGGATAAAATGCAAAGCTTTTTCTCTTTTTCAAATAAATAATACATGTATTTTCATCACATTTCGAATCGATCACTGTGAGGGGGCCACAGCAGAAGCTGTCTTAGTTATATCCTCAGAAGCTGCCGCACTTAAATTAGAGGAAGCTGCCGCAGCAACAGCAGAAGCTGACGCAGCCAAAGGTGCAAAAGCTGAATGCATGGAGGCATATATTTATAAGCGACATGATTATTTTATATTGCTGTCAGAGCAATTTTGTATAAATAAAGGAGGCTGGCGAGCGGCTGTCTCAGTTGCAAGCTGCCTATTGGTGCGATTGCACTACTCTCTGAAAAAACAAAAACAAACACAATAAATTCTATAATTTTGTCAGAAATAGAATTAGAAAAAATCGCAAAGTTGTTAGAAAATTGTTGAAATTGTCTTCTATGTAAATACATTTCGCGCCAACTGCGTCTTTTCATTGCGAAGGATTTACAGCAACTAACTTATTGAATACATAAAGCTACACACGATACATGTGTGACCATAGCAATAATATTAATCGACGTAGCGATATTTATCGTTGCCCTTAAAATTCAAACGTATTTCAACAAAAATAACATATTTTTTATAAGCCCAGAAGAACTATTAGAGTTCGCAAAAATTAAAATTGCCACAAATGGCAAAAAAATATTGTACATTATTAATATCCCATTGGATTCTAAACGTCAACTCGGTTTAATCATTCATTAAACAATACATAAAGCTAAACACGATACATGTGTGACGATAGCAATAATATTCATCGATTAATCGACAAACTCAGTTTGGTCACACCTCACATCACACATCTGACACACATCTGACATATTGTCTTTCTCATAATTAAGAGCGACAACAAAAATGTCTACAAGACGTACATCAAGATCAACCAATTCAGGACCGCCGGTGGAACGCGGCCAAGCAACCGGAGCAGTAATTACTCATTTCAAAAGTATTCAAACTGCGTCGACGGCAGCTGCACGACGTCAGACAGTAGGAGGCCATGAAATCAGTCAACTCGTGGCAAATGCTACAATAGCATTAGAGGAAGCTGAGGTGTTGCAAGCTGGCAGAATTCAAGATCAAGCTGCTGATTTGCAAGAAAAGCAAGTACACCAAAGCGCGATTGAATTGCTAGATGTTCGAATGGATGCAAGGCAACTCGAAATCGATGATGGTGAAGTTGACATAGAGACACTTCTCACAAAAAAGAGGAAAATAGAGGAGGTGGCAAACGACGCCGATACTATGCGTAGACGGCAGAATGAAGTCAATGGCTGTGTAGCAAATGTAGTACAAGGATTGGAAGAATTTCATCGATTATAATTATTTTATACTTTTTTTTGTTTTGCAACAGTTAAATAAAAAACACAAATGTAACAACATAATGAACTCTTTTTTTTAACACAATTGTTTCAAATATATAATTAGAGGACTGGTTTTCCTTGAGGTGCAAGATGAGCACATGTTTTCCAATAAATACAAAAATTAATGGAGAATTTAGTTTGATATACGATTTAAGATGAATATCGTATCAACTGTTTTAAATAGCTTGCTTACGAGTTTTGAGTGGAATATCCTGCCGAATATGAGAAAGGCAGATAAAGATTATTATGGCCTTATCCTTAGCTACTTTCACATGCATGTAGCATATTAAAATACCAAATGCCATCTGCCCTGGCACGTAATCGGCATCGGAATCGGTGATTGGAGATGGAGTCGGATAAAATGCAAAGCTTTTTCTCTTTTTCAAATAAATAATACATGTATTTTCATCACATTTCGAATCGATCACTGTGAGGGGGCCACAGCAGAAGCTGTCTTAGTTATATCCTCAGAAGCTGCCGCACTTAAATTAGAGGAAGCTGCCGCAGCAACAGCAGAAGCTGACGCAGCCAAAGGTGCAAAAGCTGAATGCATGGAGGCATATATTTATAAGCGACATGATTATTTTATATTGCTGTCAGAGCAATTTTGTATAAATAAAGGAGGCTGGCGAGCGGCTGTCTCAGTTGCAAGCTGCCTATTGGTGCGATTGCACTACTCTCTGAAAAAACAAAAACAAACACAATAAATTCTATAATTTTGTCAGAAATAGAATTAGAAAAAATCGCAAAGTTGTTAGAAAATTGTTGAAATTGTCTTCTATGTAAATACATTTCGCGCCAACTGCGTCTTTTCATTGCGAAGGATTTACAGCAACTAACTTATTGAATACATAAAGCTACACACGATACATGTGTGACCATAGCAATAATATTAATCGACGTAGCGATATTTATCGTTGCCCTTAAAATTCAAACGTATTTCAACAAAAATAACATATTTTTTATAAGCCCAGAAGAACTATTAGAGTTCGCAAAAATTAAAATTGCCACAAATGGCAAAAAAATATTGTACATTATTAATATCCCATTGGATTCTAAACGTCAACTCGGTTTAATCATTCATTAAACAATACATAAAGCTAAACACGATACATGTGTGACGATAGCAATAATATTCATCGATTAATCGACAAACTCAGTTTGGTCACACCTCACATCACACATCTGACACACATCTGACATATTGTCTTTCTCATAATTAAGAGCGACAACAAAAATGTCTACAAGACGTACATCAAGATCAACCAATTCAGGACCGCCGGTGGAACGCGGCCAAGCAACCGGAGCAGTAATTACTCATTTCAAAAGTATTCAAACTGCGTCGACGGCAGCTGCACGACGTCAGACAGTAGGAGGCCATGAAATCAGTCAACTCGTGGCAAATGCTACAATAGCATTAGAGGAAGCTGAGGTGTTGCAAGCTGGCAGAATTCAAGATCAAGCTGCTGATTTGCAAGAAAAGCAAGTACACCAAAGCGCGATTGAATTGCTAGATGTTCGAATGGATGCAAGGCAACTCGAAATCGATGATGGTGAAGTTGACATAGAGACACTTCTCACAAAAAAGAGGAAAATAGAGGAGGTGGCAAACGACGCCGATACTATGCGTAGACGGCAGAATGAAGTCAATGGCTGTGTAGCAAATGTAGTACAAGGATTGGAAGAATTTCATCGATTATAATTATTTTATACTTTTTTTTGTTTTGCAACAGTTAAATAAAAAACACAAATGTAACAACATAATGAACTCTTTTTTTTAACACAATTGTTTCAAATATATAATTAGAGGACTGGTTTTCCTTGAGGTGCAAGATGAGCACATGTTTTCCAATAAATACAAAAATTAATGGAGAATTTAGTTTGATATACGATTTAAGATGAATATCGTATCAACTGTTTTAAATAGCTTGCTTACGAGTTTTGAGTGGAATATCCTGCCGAATATGAGAAAGGCAGATAAAGATTATTATGGCCTTATCCTTAGCTACTTTCACATGCATGTAGCATATTAAAATACCAAATGCCATCTGCCCTGGCACGTAATCGGCATCGGAATCGGTGATTGGAGATGGAGTCGGATAAAATGCAAAGCTTTTTCTCTTTTTCAAATAAATAATACATGTATTTTCATCACATTTCGAATCGATCACTGTGAGGGGGCCACAGCAGAAGCTGTCTTAGTTATATCCTCAGAAGCTGCCGCACTTAAATTAGAGGAAGCTGCCGCAGCAACAGCAGAAGCTGACGCAGCCAAAGGTGCAAAAGCTGAATGCATGGAGGCATATATTTATAAGCGACATGATTATTTTATATTGCTGTCAGAGCAATTTTGTATAAATAAAGGAGGCTGGCGAGCGGCTGTCTCAGTTGCAAGCTGCCTATTGGTGCGATTGCACTACTCTCTGAAAAAACAAAAACAAACACAATAAATTCTATAATTTTGTCAGAAATAGAATTAGAAAAAATCGCAAAGTTGTTAGAAAATTGTTGAAATTGTCTTCTATGTAAATACATTTCGCGCCAACTGCGTCTTTTCATTGCGAAGGATTTACAGCAACTAACTTATTGAATACATAAAGCTACACACGATACATGTGTGACCATAGCAATAATATTAATCGACGTAGCGATATTTATCGTTGCCCTTAAAATTCAAACGTATTTCAACAAAAATAACATATTTTTTATAAGCCCAGAAGAACTATTAGAGTTCGCAAAAATTAAAATTGCCACAAATGGCAAAAAAATATTGTACATTATTAATATCCCATTGGATTCTAAACGTCAACTCGGTTTAATCATTCATTAAACAATACATAAAGCTAAACACGATACATGTGTGACGATAGCAATAATATTCATCGATTAATCGACAAACTCAGTTTGGTCACACCTCACATCATTTTTTTTTTTCTTTCCGTGGCCATGGCAGACACACACAAATGAAATCATCGCCAACTCGTGCTTTTAATCGCACGAGTTGCGAGATTAATTTTATTTTTGTTCAGTACAACTTATATACCATTTAAAAAATTTTTTTTTCCGTTGTGTTCGCAACCGAACATTTGAAGCAACTGCCGACTGTGAAACACAATCAGCAGCTACCCATATTTATTTCGTTATTACTATTTAGAAAGCAACCTATGAAATATTTTTTACATGTCAAACAAAAAAAGGGGGAGGGCAAATCTAAACGAATAGTATTTAGATTTGTGTTGCTGGGGGGAGATTCATTCTTGACATAACTGACGGACCGGACTGTGTGAACATCTTAGCCTTCATGAATTGCAGTGATTTCTTGGATGCTACAGATTCACATCCATAGTGGAAGGGACCAAAAATTGTTGTGGCATAGAATTGCTTTGGCCAAAGGACTCCATCATGGACATCAACATTGCCAAAAGCGATTCCATCTTCTTCCCCATGTCGGCAATTAAAAAAGTGTGCTGTCGCAGAATTTGCACAAATGAATCGTGCTCCATGGAGCAACTCTGCTGACGTTGCTCCAGTTGTGGCTGCCCTCCTATTTGGGGCTGGGTGCTACAGGGCGGAAGATCCTGCTGCTGCTCCTCCCAAGCTTGGGACTGAGGGCTGCGGAGCTGAAGTTCCCGCTGCTCAACGCAAAGCCGCTGGAAATTCTCCAGATGTCTTTCAGCTGGCCTAGCAGTCCGGGCAGCAGTGAAACTGAAACAGCAGAAACTGCCGCAGTGAAAGAAGGAGAAGCTATTGCTGCAAAAGCTGATGTAGCTGCCGCAAAAGCTGCTTTAGTTGTAGCCTCCAAAGCTGCAGTTATCAAAGAAGATGCTGCCGTAGCAACAGAAGTGGCCGCCGCTTGCAAAGCTGATGAAGCTGCCGCAAAAGAAAAATATGCGGCCGCAGCGACAGAAGAAGCGGTCGCCGCCAAAGCTAATAAAGCTGCCGCAGAAGCTGCATTAGTTACTGCCTCTGAAATTGCAGCTCTTAAAGAAAAAAAAGCTGCGGCCTACAAATCTGAAGCTGTCGCAACAAAAGCAGCGGAAGTTTCCGCAGACCAAAAACTTTGCATGAAGTTTGCGAAAAATTACTCTGTTGATTCCGAAGAGTAATCAATTTACAATTCAAAATATAGTTACATACATGTAAACAGTTTTTAGTTTTTAATTTTTTTTTTTTTGGCCTTCGAACTGGAACTGAGTATCGAGTTTTTAACGGAACTTTCAAATTTTTGTAATGTTCCTTTTCGATGTTTCATTTTGACAAATGATAGCCGCATTCGAACCCGACTTTTCTGTATGACATTTGCACTGAATTTAGTCATTTGCTTGAATTTTGTTCAACACAAAATAACAAAAACAAATAAAAAAATAATCTACAACATAATGGATAGTGAGGCAGAGCAGCGGCCGCCCAGAGGTTGCACGTGCAACCGTTCCAACTGCGTTAATAATAACTGCGGGTGTTTCAAGTCCATGAAAGCCTGCTCAGTTCTCTGTGAGTGCCTTGGTAAGTCCTGCAAACACCATACACCGTACACCATAGCTGCAAATCGACAGTCTGCAGGTTGTCACAACACGGAGAAGCTAGTGGAGGAGCTAGAAATGGAGGTTGCCGCAAAAACAAAAAGGGGCACTGTGCGCAGTGAACAAGCTGCAGAAACTGCCGCAGTGAAAGAAGGAGAAGCTATTGCTGCAAAAGCTGATGTAGCTGCCGCAAAAGCTGCATTAGTTGTAGCCTCCAAAGCTGCAGTTATCAAAGAAGATGTACAAGCCACAGTCGACACCCGCTGCCCCTCAAAACCAAACATGAAGATGCAAGGCAAATCTGCCCTTGCTGCATCTAGCATGCCAATAGACTTTTGCTTAAACCGTAAATGAAAATGCTCGAGTATTGGAACAGTTTGAATAAATTCAAATTTAAAATACGATTTTTGACGGACTTTTGAAACGTTTATTTTGGTTTACTTTCGCAAAGCTGTAGGGGCATTTGAATATAGTCGAAACTCTTCATAGACTAATGTTTTATTCACTTTCTTTCGCCATTTCTCCATTGCTGCGCTTGTCCAATGGGGAACCTGTAGCCAACCACTCGCGGGACGATGAGACGCACTCTGTGGCACTATCGGATACAACAACCACGCCCCGTTCACGACACACCTATGTGGATGATACGTACGGAAATAGTTTGCCGTCCGATCTGTTGGCATTCCCAGCCCGTGTGCCGCCCACCTCGCCCTCAATGCAGTCCTCCCAGTCGAACATACCCGACCAGGTTATCTACGGCATTCGCTCGCCCCCGCCCCTCACAAGTCCCGTCTACGCGCACATGACACCCCATGGAATCTATGGCACCACAACGATTGCGGCAGCCACACACAATGGCTTCATGACCCTCCAGCATCCAAAGTCGCGCAACTTGGGGTTGATTGCGACCGCGAACAGTCGACATCAGCAGCAGCAGCAGATGGCTGCTGCACTGCAGCATCAGCATCAGCAGTCCTCATCGGCATCCCCATTTCTGCCAGCACCCGTTGTCTACTCGCCCGCCACTGCGGTGGTGATGAAGCAGGGCTACAAGACCATTCCGCGCAAGCCGGGTGTCCCCAGTTGGGCTCCAAGCACATCGGGCGCAGCGGCGGCGGCGGCAGCGGCTGCAACCGGATCCCATCATGGCACACAGCTTAGCGAATTTCAATCGCCCACATCTCCCAATCCAAGCGAAACGGGTACCGCCACAACTGCTGAACTCCAGGCGGAACCGGTCTACGATAATTTGGGACTACGAACTACAGCTGGCGGCAACTCGACACTAAATCTGCACAAGGCAACGGGCGGACACCAGCAGCACCAGCAGCAGCAGCAGCAGCAATATACAATGCGAGATCGTCCACTACCTGCCACGCCCAGTCTCACCTCGGTGGCATCGGCCGCCAATGCGAGCAAAATCTACGAGCCGATACACGAGCTCATCCAGCAACAGCAGGCAATGCAGGCACAACAACAACAGCAGCAGCTTCAGCAGCAGCAGCAACAGCAACTACAACACTTGTACAATTCGGATACGGAGCCACTTTATGGGGCATCATCACGACATCATGGCATCACGATATTGCCCGGTTCGAGTATTAGTGGCATCGGTGTCGGTCTCGGTTCGCCCTCGTCTGGGTCGCTGGGTGGTGCGAGTGGTGCGACTGCTTCGCCAACGCATAACAGCGGCGATTCGCCAAAGATAGCAAAGATACCACCAAGGCCGCCGCCGAAGCCCAAGAAGAAAATGTCGGTAACAGCGACGCGCAGCGGACAGGGTAGCACAAGTCAGCTGTTCGATGATGAGGGCGAGGATGGCACCGAGGTTTAGTCTAGCAATTGCAAGCAGCAAAAGTGATTGCAATTACAATTAATTCCAATTGCCTTTTTTAGCAACAGCAAATGATGATGATGGTGATGAGCATGATGATGATGAGCAAGCAGCAGCAGCGACAGCAACAGCAGCAACAGCAGCAACAGCAACAGCAGCAACAGCAACACAATAGCAACAGAAATTAACTAAGACACCGAGCAATAACAGTAACAGAAAACAGCAGACGGCTAACAGAACGCAACCATGCTAAAACGCATGCAGTGTATGATCGCTGTTAAGTTGCTACTTGTTGCTCTAAATGTTGACCGCATGTTAAGTTGAACAGCAGCAGCAGCAGCAGTAATTAGTTAACAGTCGCTGCTGCTGCTGCTGCAGCTGCTGTTGAGCACGACTCGCCATTTCTGTTTCTCGCCCGCGCAATTTGCGTGACTTGTGCGCCAAACCGACTGATGTAGAATTTAGTAATTAAAATCGATGAGAATACGAACCGAAAAAACCACAGCAAAATCCAACAAGACGGACGCATATATCAAATATGCAGCATAGGGTGGCGATCAGAAAAAGCAAGGTAGCAAAAGGACAGTACAGTACGACGCTGCACAGTATGGCCAGCAGCTAAGCTTCTTTTCTGTTAGCAGCCAGCAAGAAACGTTAAGACCCAAAATGAGTACATATTAGCACAAGAGTATGTAAAAATCCCATTTTAATCAAAAATAAACCATATTCTACTCCACATTTTTTTTGCGTAGATTTAGTTAGTTTGTTACAAAAATGCGTAAGTTACATATATGTATATGTATACAAAATGATATAAAACAACAACAACAACAAAAAACATACACACACACCTAAAGCTAAGCAAACTATATATAACGATTATATATATAAATTTAAAATTAAAAAAAAAAAGAAAAAGTTTTAAATTCAAAAGATGTTTACCCAAAAGACGCAACAAACAACATTTAAGCAAGCAACAAAAAAGAAAGAAAAGAAAGAAAAAAAAGAAATAAAAATATCGAAGTCTAAGTAAACCCACTTTACATAACTGCATATTGTTAGAAAATTTTATAAAATTGTAAATGATTAATACCTACACATACGAAAATATACATCTAGCGTAAATATACTGTATGGCAAGTAATTACTTAGGCATAGATCATACGAGAAGAATCCCACAATATCTATATATATTTGCATGTATGTGTGTATACAAGTATATGTATGTATATAATATAAATACTTTTTTTTTTTAGATTTTTTTTTTTAATAAATGAAATGAAATCTGAGCATGATTAATACTACATACCAGCACTAGTATATGCCCAGCGCCTAAGTGTATTAGTCGTAAGTAGTCACGTACGGTTTTGCATTCGCAACTAAAAACAAACAGAAAAGATAAATATATACA
>JAWNME010000283.1:0-32970 GCA_035044385.1 Drosophila neutralis | reverse complement strand
CATCTTGGAACACCACAAAAACGGATATTCACATCGCCAAATAGCTGAAATGGTCAATCTGAGCAACTCAACTGTGTATAACATCATTCGGCGCTTCGTCGACTCAAATCGGATTGAGGGCAAGGGCAGAATGGCACCAAACAAGATTTTCACCGAAGAGGAGGAGCGAAGGATCACCAGGAAAATAAGGGGAAATCCCTAGCTATCGGCTCCAAAGTGGCTCAACAGGTGCAGGATGAAATGGGGAAAAAGTGCTGTGTGGAAACTGTGTGCAGGCTTCTGCGCCAACATGACTTTAATACCCGAGTACCACGGAAAAAGCCCTTTATAAGCGCGAAAAATAAAGGGACATGGATGACGTTCGCCAAAAACCACTTGGACAAGGATTTGGAGTTCTGGAACACAGTCATATGTGCAGATGAGTCCGAATTCCACATTTTTGACTCAGACGGACGGAATTGTGTGTGGCGACAGTCCAATACTGACCTGAATCCCAAACACGTAAAGGCAACAGTCAAGCATGGTGGAGGAAGTGACATTTCATGGGTATGTATCTCGTCAGCCGGATTCCGGAATTTTGTGATTTTTGAAACAACAATGGACAAGAATGTGTACTTCAACATACTAAAGGAAAATTTACTCCAAAGTGCCGAGAAGGTAAGAATCCGACGTACTTTCCGGTTCAACCAGGGCAACGATCCCAAGCATAAGGCCAAGATAGTACAGTCCTGGCTCATCAGGATCTGCCCCCACATGATAATTCCACCGGCCCAGTCTCAAGATTTAAATGTTGTTGAGAATTTGTGGGCTCTGCTGGAAAATAACATCCGGAAACACAGCATATCCAGTAAAGAAGGGCTCAAAACTGCTCTGCGGGATGAGTGGAGCAGAATCAGCCCAGAAGCTACCAGGAAGCTGGTATCTTCCATGAATAATAGGTTAAGGGAAGTTGTTAAGGCTAAAGGATATCATACTAAGTATTAACATCCTTATTTATGTTTTTATAATGCAAATATATTATTTTATTTATACTGATCCAAATTAAATTTCCCCTCAAAATAGGGTACTTTTTTACATAACTCTACCTAGCGGGTGGGGAAACCCCAGTGTATTGGGGTCATATATTAATTTTGGTGGTTAATACATGTACCTACCATCGGTCTTTGGAATTTTTGAAAAATAATGAATGGTTAGCTTTTGGCAGGCAATTACGTTTTTTCTTTGACAATGTTCTAAATAAGGTGTCCGCCACTGTATGTACGGTGGCTCACAGTTCAAATCGAGCATTGTCAATGAAAAAAAGTAATTGCCTGCCATAAGCTAACCATTCATTATTTTTCAGATATACGAGAAGGAGAAACTCTGTCGAAACAGAGTCCGAGAATCAGAATTCAGAATCGCGGAAGCTCTGAACAAAATCTACGCGAGTGCAGCGGACAAGTAAAACGGCAGTGAACATTACAAGTGGGAAAGTGTACGTCAAGCCGGACGACACACAATCAAACAGCATCGAGGGACTCGACGAACAATACACCAGCAAGGAGCATCGAGGGATTCAACGCTGCCAGGCCTAAGGCAACACAGGACATTAAGGCCCTGAAGTTAGTAAGAAGTGTAAATCCTTGCTACGCTTGAGTCGTAGCGACAGGCGGAATCCGCATAAAATCCAACGACCCCGAGTGAGACCGGGTCTGTGTGTGAGCAACGCGTATGCGAGCGAATCCGAGAGCATAACCGGAACGCCGTATAGTGACGTTGTCGGGCAGACAGACGGCTCAAACTTTCTTAGTGCGCTGATTCACCTGGAGCAAAACTCTCGCGAACAGGCGAACGCTTCGAAGCTGACCAGGGGCTGCCTCGAACTGATATAAAATCAAGTGCCATCTACGGTGATAATATCCAGGGCAATTGTGAATTAAATAGTAAAATTCAAATAAAACAAATCATTCCATTTAATATATATAAAATTCCTTGTGTTGTTAATTGTCGCATCGCGATCAAATATAAATTTGTTGCTCGAACCCGCAGCTTAATGTTTGAGTTTGTTCCTTCGGCAATTTACTGAGGCCTTGGCTCGTTTCAGTGAGTGGTCCTGTTCGGGCAAGTTGGTTCTAGGCACCCCGTACACCAGTTACGCCAGTCCGCGACTTCCCGCTGGTTCGACAGCTTATCATACGGCACCCCGTTTGACCAAACGGATTTCGCACGTATACTGTCGAGCTTCAGGCAGGTTATCGCCCGCTTGGCTTGTAACTGTGTAGGCCTCGCCTCGTAGCACAACCTAAACGTAGCAAGGATCCACTACTTGAACGTTTTAAGGACCTCAGTGTCCTGGATTAGAAAGCCTTTACTAGCTGTTGGTTTCTTTATCGCACTCGCGTAGATCTTATTCGTAGGTCCCGCTTACGAATTCTGATCTTAAATTATTGGGCAGCGTTTCCCCTTCTCACTTGGTATGGAATTGAATTTGCTCTGTTGTTCGACAGAGGTTCCGCCTCGCGTCTCGGATTTAACTGACTGTCTCCATTGTGTTTCGGCGCTCTTTATATAGGCCGGGTCGTGGCCTTTTGTCGGGAAATCACGTGATCGCCTCGGTGGTGTGATTTCTGGTAATTTTCCACTGCCATTTGCTGGTGCCAGCCTATGTCTGCCGGTAGTGTGAGTATTGCACCCGCAATGCTCCTCACACATAACGGCACATGTCCTGGTGGACAAGTGTGTCAAACACGCTCATATGGCTGAAAACCTGCGTGCGAAAGGGAGAGGACGAAAGAGAGCGAATTCGCCGCAACTGCAATCAGAGACGGACTTCGGTCTGATGTGCAGCTACTGTGAGGGGCGCATATAGCACACATAAATATATAGACCTATATATTTATTTGTCGTCGCTATATGGCTCCTCACAGCATCCACACACATGTTTGAGTCTGTTAACCAACAGCATTGCGACAGTCTACAATAAAGTTTGGAATCTTCGCTCGAACAACATTACACGCCATCCTAGATATTCCATGTCTGGAAAGACAATGCAACACTTACAGCCATACGACTGAGGGAATCCTTGGTCTGGGACACTCAGAAGGAAGGCCATGCATCTAGTGCAATTGGGAATACAAGAATCCCCACAAAAATAGACTTCTGTGTGCCAGTAGTACAACTGAATACACCCTCCCTTCGTCTCCTGGAACACTCTACTAGTACTAGGACTAGCTTTAAGAGAATCACTGAATTGCCCAAAGTGGTCTAAGGTTATTCCAATCAATGTTAATGTCGTGCCAGTGGGTATCCATCCAGCCTCATAATGACATCGCTACATTGGAGAACTTATGACAGACCTGACCTGGCTAGAGAACCACCTGAGCTAAGCTCACCCACTGACACGAGTGCCACAGAAATGGAGTCAGATCCCACAAGGTTATGCAACGGATCTAGAGTGTCCTATGTGTGTCAGCAACCATCTAACCTAACCCAACTATAAATAATAATATATTAAGGCTCAGTGTAGGGTATTCAGGGGATTCATTTATTATTATTATTATTGTAGTTAATATCATTAAGATTATATTATCATTATTAGGATTGTTTCTTTAATTACAATCCTGTTAGACGTTTAAGCTGGTTTGGATCCATCCTTGGCTGCTGGTAGTGTTATGTTCGGTATGCTAACGACACGGGCGTCGTAACGATGGGTCGAAATTGGCGCCAGTTCATTCCAGGCATTGCGCACCGGATCGTACTCATCGACATTGTTGAGACCACGATTCCTTTCATGTCCGCCAACGGCAATCAAACAATCTCCAAGCAGAGCACAACCGATCCCATAGCGTCTCACTGCCAGAGAGCAAATCAGTGTCCACGTGTCAGTAGCTGGATCATAACGGTGCACGGTATTTGAGGAATTACGGGTTTCCTTATCCAAGCCACCCACGGCATAGATGTATCCATTTGCAACAGCGACACCAACGGGACCACTATTGCGATTCATTGGCGCCCGAACACTCCATTCGTTTATTTGCGGATCATAGCATTCGACAGAGTGTAGGCCGAGTCCGCCAATGCCATAGAGGCGGCTGCCTAACACTGCAACACCAGGGAGCTCACGCTTCTGGGACATCGGCGACACATAGCTCCAGGTGCACTCAATGGGATCATAGCGTTCAACCGTATTCAGAGGTTGCCCATAAGAGCATCCGCCGACCGCATAGAGGTGTCCATCCAGCACTGCAACGCCTAGGCTATGACGGGCCAATCCCATTGGATTGAGTGGCACGCAGGCCATCGTGTTTAGGTCGAGGCTCTCCACAGAGCACAATCCCCTACCATAGCGGCAGCCTACCAAAATCAGTTTGTTGGCCATGACAGCGGCGCCAAAGTCCAAACGCCCATCGATTGTGTGCTCCCAAGTCGTCCACTTGTTCAGCCGCGGACAGTAGCTCTCAATGGTCGTGACCCTGTTGTCATTATTGAAGCCAAACATAACCAGCAATTGGCCGACAGCAGTGTATTTGCTGGGCTTGGTTCGTTCGGTGGCAGCAATGAGCGAACGGCGCCGGGAGGGAAGTGAATGCCACTTGAAGGCCTCCAACAGCAGTTGCTGGCACTCGTTGCTTGCTCCGCACAACTTCTCCACGTGATCCGCAATGAAAGATGAATAAAACAGGGGCAGACGCACCTTGGCGAGCAGCTCGGGCATGTGCTGCCCTCGAGTGGGCGCATCGTGCCGCACCCACGACATCATTGAGTGGAAGACATCCTGCTCGGTTGGCACATTGATCTCATCGCTGGACAGCAGCTTGCCCAGCTGATTGGCGTTTAGCTGAAAGAACTCCTTATTGTGGCACACCTCCAAAAAGTGCTGGCAGATGTACTCTCTCTGCAGCTCAGCTTCTCCGCTAAGAATATGAATCCCAAACAATTGGATGGGTGTAGCTGGCGTGCGAGAAAATTGCAGCATGCCGTCACCACAGGGATCACCTGCAGCAGGTTGGCGGTGGCCAGCAGCGTCTCGACAGTGTCCTCGTGCAGCTCAATACTTCCGGTGTAACAGTGCTGGACGAGCAGCTGCAACGCAACACCACACACCTCACCAAGGGTCACCTCGTGCTCCTTGCTCTCGCGCATCTGTCCGGTAAACATTGCCGAAAAATATTCACTCGAGGCTGCGAGCACCAAGCGATGAGCGGACACCCGTTTGCCATCAATGCCAGCGATGAGAACCACATCGCAGCACAGCTGCTTCTCTTCCGCAAATTGTTGCATTCGCTTCAATAAGGCCTCTGCATGGCTGCCCACAATGGAATCCCTCGACAAAGACAAAGACTCCAGCTTATTCTCCGCCATTTTCATCGATGTGGACGCTGCCGCGTTTCCACTGCGACTCTCTTCTTGGTGTACATTTACGGATGACATTTTATTTGGTTGTTGATATCTTTAATAAAATGCAAATGTATTTTGTATAAGTCAGCACGAAGCTGGCAGTGTGCCGATACTATTGAACGCAATTATTCGAGTCAGTAACGAAATGGATATCGATAAGTGATCGTCATGTATCATTCTGTTGCAGCTACAACTTGAATATGACAACTTCAGCTCATCAAATTTGAAAGTAGACTATTTATCATTATTTCTTCAAATATGCGTTAATTAAATGCTAAATAGTCGACAGTCACAAAACGGATCGAAAGTTAAACTCATGATAAGGAAATCGAATCCAATATTTTTAAAATCTACAAATCTTTTTCTTAAGCTAAAATTGCCATTTTTTGCTCATTTTCTTAATATAATCAATATACCAACGGCCATTTGAAATGCTGTTATTTTTTATATTGTGACTTTTGTATAATTAATTATCTTGCACAGAAAACAGAACAACAGAGTATGTTGAGCAAGGCCATGGACAAAATGCAAGACAACAAAAGTTGCTCATTTGTATCGGGATCGGCCGAAAAGGGAATTGCAAAAAGCGCACTGTACTGTATCTGCATTTTCGCAAATATTCATAAGCCGTTATAACCTACTAGAAAAAGTGCGTACCTGTTCGCACCCATGCACGGATGCTCACTTGAGGCTGGGTTTTACATTTCCCGCGAAGTTGAGTGAAATAATAACCTGTGCACGCTGCTCGACACGCGAACCTTGCACAATTTTCGACGCGTCGCAGTCTGGGCTCTGCTGGGACCCAGGCTCTGAGAAATAACCTAACGCAGTTTTTTTTGTAGATTTGACGCCTCTATGTATTGTTTGCTTATTGCCACAATGCGAGCAGTGAACACTGTCAACATTTTACTTAACTTCGCTGCCCAGCCTCATATGAGCATGCGTGCATGGGTACGCACAGGTACGCACCTCTCTACTAGGTCCTAATGGGTTACGAATGTGTGCGAAAAAGCAGCTGTATTGCTACCGGATCGCGCAGACCCTTGAATGTGAGCGAAGATAGTAGCAACACTCCATCCTTGTCTTTTTGTGTGCGAGCAGGCACTCGATTTTTTCATTGTTTAGTTTTTGGCCTGATGTGTAATGTATAGTGGCTTAACTGTTGACCAATTTTGTGACCACCGCCCACAAAATGTGTGGAGCAAACCTATGCAGGATATCTTTGGCTCGACATACAAGATTCTTTGATTCAGGTTTCAACGGGATCGTGTCACAGTCCGTAGACGGCTGTTCAACAAACAATTTTTGTTTTATTTTAATAAGAAAATTATCTTTATGTAATATACGGTGGCTCACAGTTCAAATCGAGCATTGTCAATGAAAAAAAGTAATTGCCTGCCATAAGCTAACCATTCATTATTTTTCAGAAATTCCAAAGACCGATGGTAGGTACATGTATTAACTACCAAAATTAATATATGACTCCAATAAACTGGGGTTTCCCCACCTGCTAGGTAGGGTTATAAAAATGTAGCATACTTTTAGGTATAGTTTTCATTTGGAGCAGGTACATTTGTGGACACCTGGGTGCCATAAAACCCGGATTTTTTACCTAAAGTTGAGTATTTTCGGTATAAGTAGACCAATCCTTCGTAGTCAGTATAGTTTTATCCTGCATCTCGGGTGCAATAAGCCAAAAAGGACTATGGACAAACAGACTATCATTGAACTACGAAAACTCATCCTGGAACACCACAAAAACGGATATGCACATCGCCAAATAGCTGAAATGGTCAATCTGAGCAACTCAACTGTGAATAACATCATTCGGTCCTTCGTCGACGCAAATCGGATTGAGGGCAAGGGCAGAAAGGCACCAAACAAGATTTTAACCGAAGAGGAGGAGCGAAGGATCACCAGGAAAATAAGGGGAAATCCCAAGATATCGGCTCCAAAAGTGGCTCAACAGGTGGAGGATGAAATGGGGAAAAAGTGCTGTGTGGAAACTGTGTGCATGTTTCTGCGCAATCTTGACTTTAATGCCCGAGTACCACGGAAGAAGCGCTTTATAAGCGTGAAATATAAAGGGACTTGGATGACGTTCGCCAAAAACCACTTGGACAAGGATTTGGAGTTCTGGAACACAGTCATATTTGCATATGAGTCCAAATTCAACATTTTTCACTCAGACGGACGGAATTGTGTGTGGCGACAGTCCAATACTGACCTGAATCCCAAACACGTAAAGGCAACAGTCAAGCATGGTGGAGGAAGTGACATTTCATGGGTATGTATCTCGTCAGCCGGATTCCGGAATTTTGTGATTTTTGAAACAACAATGGACAAGAATGTGTACTTCAATATACTAAAGGAAAATTTACTCCAAAGTGCCGAGAAGGTAGGAATCCGACGTACTTTCCGGTTCAACCAGGGCAACGATCCCAAGCATAAGGCCAAGATAGTACAGTCCTGGCTCATCAGGAACTGCCCCCACATGATAATTCCACCGGCCCAGTCTCAAGATTTAAATGTTTTTGAGAATTTGTGGGCTCTGCTGGAAAATAACATACGGAAGCACAGCATATCCAGCTAAGAAGACCTCAAAACTGCTCTGCGGGATGAGTGGAGCAGAATCAGCCCAGAAGCTACCAGGAAGCTGGTATCTTCCATGAATATTAGGTTAAGGGAAGTTGTTAAGGCTAAAGGATATCATACTAAGTATTAACATCCTTATTTAAGTTTTTATAATGCAAATATATTATTTTATTTATACTGATCCAAATTAAATTTCCCCTCAAAATAGGGTACTTTTTTACATAGCTCTACCTAGCAGTTGGGGAAACGCCAGTGTATTGGGGCCATATATAAATTTTGGTGGTTAATATATATACCTATCATCTGTCTTTGGAATTTCTGAAAAATAATGAATGGTTAGCTTATGGCAGGCAATTACTTTTTTTCATTGACAATGCTCGATTTGAACTGTGAGTCACTGTATATTTTAAGTGGGTATAGCCAAGAAATTACATCAAGCTATGTCTGATTACAGGGTATCTGCTCGTTGGCCACACTCAATTAGAGCACTCCTGTTTTTCTCACTGTTATTTGGACACACACACATGTTTCACTTTTCCTTTCTTGTGCTTATTCTTTCCTCTTTGCACTCAGCTGCTCATTGCACCGTTAAGTGGGCAATTAAATTCAATTAGCCTCCCCCTCCCCACTATACATTACATTCATTCACTCTGCTTGCCCGTTTGTCACTAGCGACTCGTAACGATTGACATCGTCTTGCCCCGTTCCTCATTCCCATTCCGTAAATACTCTTGCTTCGAATTCTAGAACTAGTAGTTTCATAGATATTTCGTTTTTGTTTGTCGGCTTGTCGATTGGTAGACGAAGTTTTAGTCCTCTTTGATTTCCATTCCGATTTCGAATTTTAATGTTGTTATCGTTGAGATTGTCATACCAATGAAATATGTAATTGCAGAACTTTAGTTTAGAGACAAAGAAATGCACCAGTACTGATCGCCTCTTCTGCATAGTCTGGCAACTCTAAGCGATGTCTCCAAACGCTATCATGCTGCCTGCTATGAAACCTCACATAGGGCTGCCTGTTTATTGTCCACTTATTGATTCTTTTAAGATTAACGAAAGATAGCTGCCTGCTATGAACTGTTGAGTAGCGGTGCCATTCTTTTGTAAATGCATACAAATTTAATTTCATTTATACTTGCTGAAACTTAAATTGAAATGTTAGAGTTGAACTAATTAACACTTTCATTCGCGTATCTTTTATCTAAATATAATTTTTCAATGTAAACAATTACTGATCGCCTCTTTTGCATAATCTGGCAACTTTATCGGTGTGAAGCTGCCTGCTATGAACTTTTGCGAAGCGTTGACCCTTTGTTGCATGGATGTGCATCTTCTTAACCAACTATTTACTTGTTCATTTAAGCTTAAAAAAATTTAATAAATTTGTGCTATCTAAATATTATTCTTCCATTTTTTGCTATTGCATTTGTCTTGATTTCAGCTTTTCTTTTTTAAGTTACACACACAAACATTAAACATCTGTTTCCTCTAAGAAAGGTAAGAATGGCAATTTATCAAAATGAGTACACGCGGCAGAGTGAGAGAGAGAGAGGCAGGCATTGCCTCAATAGCAAATTGGCATGCGTGTGTGTGAGTGATTTTATATGGCATATACACGCATAGGTGTTGTCCACGTGTGTGTGTCGAATATCTGTGCTTGACTTAAATTTCTTTTTTCAATACCAACGGCTGCAGTCATTTGTTGTTATTGTTGTTGTTGCTGCTTGTCACATGTGGAGCCAAATGTCATTTCAGCAAAATCCCTCAAGTCGTTCAACTGCGTTCAACTGTCTGTTGCCGACTCTGTCTGCCTGTCTGTCTGTGTTTGGTGTGCATATTCCGTTCTTTGAAGGACATCGCCAACAACCTACGAACCAAATTAGTGATTGAAGGAGATATGTGGCTTTAACGATTAGCAAATATCGATTTTATCGATTTGTTACACTTTGTCAGTATATGATACCCTTTTTCACACACCATTAGCGATCAATTAAAAGGGTGAAGGGTTTCTGACGAACACTCTTTCTCTGATCTGACATGTAAATTGAATTTGAGCTTTCTTTAAGCCTCCCGGTCAACTTCTTAAATCAGAAGAAGGCAAACTGGGAAATTAAAAAAAGGAAACTTTATCGAATCCTTTCGGAACATCCCCGATAGGCCCAGACTCAAAAGAACATCTCTGCGATCTTACAGATACCTTCACAATAGCATGCGATAATGCCTTTATGGAAATCTGCCTATTAACAGGCCTATGCCTAAATATGAATGGACCATAATGGAGCCCTCAACTAAGCGCTCACTTCAGGCTGAGTCAAATTCTATCCAAATCAACCCTCACACTAGGTTATCTGGATAGAGATGACAACTCATGGTTCGACTCCAGTGAAGAATCGGTGGATAACCTCGTAAATACGCCATTCCCAGTCTGCTCCGAGGTACCTATAACCCATTATTTTATGGGCGACTACAACCTCTGGATATAGGCGAACGGTGTGGGGCTGGCTGCTTGTTCTGTATTTCGATTCCAGGGCTTAATGGCCATAATGCTTTTGTTAATGTTTCGTATTTCTTCTCGACTTTTTCCCATGAAGACTTGATTATTCAATCGGGTTTCGAATTGACTAAATTTATCAGTCAAGGAGATAAAATCAGATAATGCCATGGTCGTTATTGGACGTGTATTCTCTAGTTGTGCCTTTGTAAAAGGAAAAGAAGATTCGCTCTGAGTTCGTGTGAAACTCGATTCGCTGCCGGAATTGGAAATGAAGAAGCGCTTCTGACTCCACGAACGGACGGAACAGTTAAACGTTTTTTCTTCTTCTTGATTTGGCTCTGTAGACATGCTATGTGCTCACAGTTAACGGATATTAGCCTGGTGGGAAACGGTACAATTAATTTACCTTGCTAAGAAAGTGGAACGATGGAAACCATGAAAAAGAAAATCGTGATTTCGATATATTGTTTTTTTTCGTATATGCTTTGATTTTCTTTCTCAAATAAAACAATTTCAAAATTAAGATTGTTGTTAATTTTTTGTTTAATTAATAATATAAAAATTAACATTCAATTAACATTCAATTTTTTGCATTAACTATCTTAACTGATTTTTGTTGGGACGGTGATCGCGGAACAAACATTTTGAAGACACTGCAGGCCTGGTTTGGCGATCAGTGCTTATCGATTTGTTTGTTCGATATACAAACATATGTTAAGCCATATACATATGTTCATTCTGTTTATAAAAGTTGGAATATGCTGGACTACCGCATATATTATTACACTAATGAGGTTTAATAAGAGTGTTTGAAATGTTTAGTGTGTGTTAAATATTTGTGTCCTTTGCAGTCGCCAATTAAGTGTATGTGTTTTACATGCTTACGTATGTTTTATTCAGCTAAAAGAAGTAAAATATTTCTATTAATCTGTTTTGTGTGTGCCCAATCTTTTATTGTTGTAAAATAAAATGAAATAATATACCGCAATCATTTTGTTGTTATTATTTGTATTCCAGATTGCAGTATTATGTGGACTTGTATGAGTGCAACACAGTGTAAGTATATGCAAGAGAAAACTATTTTCTTCTTGGTGTCGAATATTTATTAATGCTTCCTTTATTTTGTAGATATATACTGCACATGAATGTGCTGGATGGTTACATATGTGCCCATGCGGATTTTGAAATATTTATCATTATTTTTAAATTATATTTGTTTTATTGCATAGCTTGCATATATTGATTGGGAACAACTTGAAGTGTATAAAAATTATGTTATATGTTTTTGTTGCTATACTCATGCATTTTAGCGTTGGAATGATCGCTCATATAACTTAAGATGTATATGTGAATGTATAAGGATGTGTGCCAGTAGTACAACTGAATACACCCTTCCTTCTTCTTCAGCAATCCATCAGTCTCCTGGAACACTCTACTAGTACTAGGACTAGCTTTAAGAGAATCACTGAATTGCCCAAAGAGGTCTAAAGTTCTTCCAATCAATGCTGAATAAACTGCTCCGCAATGGCCAGTGGGTATCCATCCAGCCTTATAGTGACTTCGCTACCTTGGGAAGCCACTTTCTACCTAGCCTGTCATAAGCACCATATGACCGACCAGACCTGGCTAGAAAACCACCTCAGCTAAGCTCACCCACTCACACGAGTGCCACAGAAATGGAGTCAGATCCCACTAGGTTATGCAATGGATCTGGCGCGTCCTATGTGTGTCAGCAACCATCTAACCTAACCCAACTACAAATAATATATTAAGGATCAGTGCAGGGTACCCGTTATTCTATCACAGCTTCTGCTAGAAACGTGTCATTTATTATTATTATAATTATTATTATTATATCATTAAGATTATATTATTATTAATACGATTGTTTCTTTCATTACATATTTGTGGGACGCTTAAGCTGGATTGAATCCATCCTTGGCTGCCAGTGGTGGTATTATGTTCGGTATGCCAAAGACATGGGCTTTGGAACGAGGACTCAAAATTGGCGGCAGTTTATTCCAGACATTGCGCACCAGATCGTACTCATCGACAATGTTGAGCGCACGACTCCCATCCCATCCGCCAACGGCAATCAAACAATCTCCAAGCAGAGCACAACCGATCCCATCGCGTCCCACTGCCAGAGAGTAAATCAGTGTCCACGTATCAGTAGCTGGATCATAACGTTCCACGATATTTCGTCAATGGCATAGAGGCGGTCGCCCAACACTGCATCACCAGGGTGCTCACGATTCTCGGACATCGGCGACACATAGCTCCAGGTGCACGCAATGGGATCATAGCGTTCAACCGTGTTCAGAGGTTGCCCATTAGAGAATCCGCCGACCGCATAGAGGTGTCCATCCAGCACTGCAAAGCCTAGTCTATCACGTGCCGTTCCCATTGGATTGAGTGGCACGCAGGCCATCGTGTTTAGATCGAGACTCTTCACAGTGCGCGATATTCTCCTATCAACAATTCCGCCTAACAAAATCAGTTTGTTGTCCATGACAGCGGCGCCAAAGTCCGAACCGCAATTGATCGTGTGCTTCCAAGTCGTCCACTTGTTCAGTCGCGGACAGTAGCTCTCAATGGTGGTAGCTCTCAATGGTGGTGATCGCAGCCACCCATAACCAGCAATTGGCCGACAGGAATGTATTTGCGGGGCTTGGTTCGTTCGGTGGCGGTAATGTGCGAACGGCGCTCGGGGGACATTGCATGCCACTTGAAGGCCTCAAACAGCAGTCGGTGGCACTCGTTGCTGGCTCCGCACACCTTCTCCACGTGATCCGCAATGAAGGATGGATCCAACCGAGGCATACGCACATTGGCCAGCAGCTCGGGCATGTGCTGCTCACGAGTGGGTGCATCGACGACATCATTGAGTGGAAGACGTCCTGCTCGGTTGGCACACAGATCTCATCGCTGGACAGCAGCTTGCACAGCTGATTGGCGTTTAGCTGAAGAAACTCCTCATTGTGGCACACCTCCAAAAAAATTGCAGCATGCCGTCACCACAGGGATCAGCTGCAGCAGGTTGGCGGTGTCCAGCAGCTGGACGAGCAGCTGCAACGCATCGCCACGCACCTCGCCAAGGGTCACCTCGTGCTCCTTGCTCTCGCGCATTTGTCTGGTAAACATTGCCGAAAAATATTCACTCGAAGCTGCGAGCACCAAGCGATGAGCGCACACCCGTTTGCCATCAATGCCAGCGATGAGAACCACATCACAGCACAGCTGCTTCTCTTCCGCAAATTGTTGCATTCGCTTCAATAAGGCCTCTGCATGGCTGCCCACAATGGAATCCCTCGACAAAGACAAAGACTCCAGCTTATTCTCCGCCATTTTCATCGATGTGGACGCTGCCGCGTTTCCACTGCGACTCTCTTCTTGGTGTACATTTACGGATGACATTTTATTTGGTTGTTGATATCTTTAATAAAATGCAAATGTATTTTGTATAAGTCAGCACGAAGCTGGCAGTGTGCCGACACTATTGAACGCAATTATTCGAGTCAGTAACGAAATGGATATCGATAAGCGATCGTCATGGATCATTCGGTTGGAGCTACAACTTGAAAATGACAACTTTAGAGTAACAAATATGAAAGTAGACTATTTATCATTATTTCTTCAAATAAGAGTTAATAAAATGCTAAATAGTCGACAATCGCAAAACTGATCGAAAGTTAAACTCATGATAAGGAAATCGAATCCAACATTTTTCAACAAATCTTTTTCTTAAGCTGAAATCGCCATTTTTTGCTTATTTTCCTAATATAATCAATATACCAACGGCCATTTGAAATGCTGTTATTTTTTATATTATGACTTTTGTATGCAATAATTATCTTGCACAGAAAAACTCAACAGAGTATGTTAACCAAGGTCATGGACAAAATACAAGGCAACAAAAGTTGCTCATTTCTAACGGGATCGGCCGAAAAGGGAAATGCAAAAAGTGCACTGTACTGTAGCTGCATTTTCGCAAATATTCTTAACCCGTTATAATATACTAGAACAGGTGCGTACCTGTTCGCACCCATGCACGGATGCTCATACGAGGCTGGGTTTTACATTTCCTGCGAAGTTGAGTGAAATAATGACCTGCGCGTCGCAGTCTGGGCGCTGCTGGTACCCAGGCTCTGAGAAATAACCTAATGCATATATACAGTGAGAGACAGCTCAAGTCGACCAGTGTCAAAGAAAAAACATAATTGCCTGCCATAAGCTAATTATTTATTATTTTTCAGAAATTCCAAAGACCGATGGTAGGTACACATATTAACCACTAAAATTAATATATGGCCCTAATACACTGAGGTTTCCTTACCTAAGTACCCTATTTTTTGTTTACTGCTTGTTTCGTGCAGTCTTAAAAAAGTAATTTGTTTTCCGTATAAAAGCTTTAATAAGGATGTTAATATTTAGTATGATATCCTTTAGCCTTAACAATTTCGCTTAACCTATTATTCATGGAAGATACCAACTTCCTGGTAGCTTCTGGGCTGATTCTGCTCCACTCATCCAGCTGAGCATTTTTGAGATCTTTGCTGGATGCTGTGCTTCCGGATGTTATTTTCCATCAGAGCACACAAATTCGCAATAACATTTAAATCTGGAGACTGGGCCGGTGGAATTATTCCTGATAAGCCAGGACTGTACTATCTTGGCCTTATGCTTGGGATCGTGGTCCTGGTTGAACCGGAAAGTACGTCGGATTCCTACCTTCTCGGCACTTTGGACTAAATTTTCCTTTAGTATGTTGAAGTACACATTCTAGTCCATTGTTGTTTCAAAAATCACAAAATTCCGGAATCCGGCTGACGAGATACATACCCATGAAATGTCACTTCCTCCACAATCGTTGACTGTTGCCTTTACGTGTTTGGGATTCAGGTCAGTATTGGACTGTCGCCACACACAATTCCGTCCGTCTGAGTCAAAAATGTGGAATTCGGACTCATCTGCACATATGACTGTGTTCCAGAACTCCAAATCCTTGTCCAAGTGGTTTTTGGCGAACGTCATCCAAGTCCCTTTATTTTTCACGCTTATAAAGCGCTTCTTCCGTGATACTCGGGCATTAAAGTCAAGATTGCGCAGAAACATGCACACAGTTTCCACACAGCACTTTTTCCCCATTTCATCCTCCACCTGTTAAGCCACTTTTGGAGCCGATATCTTTGGATTTCCCCTTATTTTCCTGGTGATCCTTCGCTCCTCCCGTTCGGTGAAAATCTTGTTTGGTGCCTTTCTGCCCTTGCCCTCAATCCGATTTGCGTCGACGAAGCACCGAATGATGTTATTCACAGTTGAGTTGCTCAGATTGACCATTTCAGCTATTTGGCGATGTGCATATCCGTTTTTGTGGTGTTCCAGGATGAGTTTTCGTAGTTCAATGATAGTCTGTTTGTCCATAGTCCTTGTTGGCTTATTGCATCCGAGATGCAGGATAAAACTATACTGACTATGAAGGATTGGTCGACTTATACCGAAAATACTCAACTTGAGTTAAAAAATCAGGGTTTTATGGCACCCAGGTGTCCACAATGTACCTGCTCCAAATGAAAAATATGCCTAAAAGTATGCTACATTTTTATAATCCTACCTAGCAGGTGGGGAAACCCCAGTGTATTGGGGTCATATATTAATTTTGGTGGTTAATATATATACCTACCATCGGTCTTTGGAATTTTTGAAAAATAATGAATGTTTAGTTTATGGCAGGCAATTCCTTTTTTTCTTTGGCACTGATCAGAATTAGCTTCGAGCCAGTGTATACTGCACATGAATGTGCTGGATGGTCACATATGTGCCCATGCGGATTTTTAAATATTTATCATTATTTTTAAATTATATTTGTTTCATTGCATATCTTGCATCTATTGATTGGAAACAACTTGATGTGCATAAAGATTATGTTATATTTGTTTGTTCCTATGGAATGTTCGCTCATATAACTTATGGTATTTCATGTATATGTATATATGCAAATAAGAGCCCTTTGGACGTTGCTCATGCAGCTGCACAAAAATGGATTATAATTGTTTGGATATCATTATTACGATTGTTTCTTTAATTACATATTTTTAGGACGATTAGCTGGTTTGGATCCATCCTTGGCTGCTTGTGGTAATATGTTCGGAATGGCAAAGACAAGGGCGTGGTAACGAGGAATCGAAATTGGCGCCAGTTTATTCCAGACGTTGCGCACCGGATCGTACTCCTCGACAATGTTGAATACACGATTCCTATTAAATCCGCCAACGGCAATCAAACTATCTCCAAGCAGAACACAACCGATCCTATGGCAGCCGTCTGGCAACAAGCAAAACACTGTCCACTTATCAGTAGCTTGATCATAACGTTCCACGGTTTTTGGGGGATAACCGGTAACCCGGTCATAGCCGCCCAAGGCATAGATGTATCCATTTGCAACAGCGACAATAACGGGACCACTATTGCGATTCATTGGCGCCCGAACACTCCATTCGTTTATTTGCGGATCATAGCATTCGACAGAGTGTAGGCCGAGTCCGCCAATGCCATAGAGGCGGCTGCCTAACACTGCAACACCAGGGAGCTCACGCTTCTGGGACATCGGCGACACATAGCTCCAGGTGCACTCAATGGGATCATAGCGTTCAACCGTATTCAGAGGTTGCCCATAAGAGCATCCGCCGACCGCATAGAGGTGTCCATCCAGCACTGCAACGCCTAGGCTATGACGGGCCAATCCCATTGGATTGAGTGGCACGCAGGCCATCGTGTTTAGGTCGAGGCTCTCCACAGAGCACAATCCCCTACCATAGCGGCAGCCTACCAAAATCAGTTTGTTGGCCATGACAGCGGCGCCAAAGTCCAAACGCCCATCGATTGTGTGCTCCCAAGTCGTCCACTTGTTCAGCCGCGGACAGTAGCTCTCAATGGTCGTGACCCTGTTGTCATTATTGAAGCCAAACATAACCAGCAATTGGCCGACAGCAGTGTATTTGCTGGGCTTGGTTCGTTCGGTGGCAGCAATGAGCGAACGGCGCCGGGAGGGAAGTGAATGCCACTTGAAGGCCTCCAACAGCAGTTGCTGGCACTCGTTGCTTGCTCCGCACATTTTCTCCACGTGATCCGCAATGAAAGATGAATAAAACAGGGGCAGACGCACCTTGGCGAGCAGCTCGGGTATGTGCTGCTCACGAGTGGGCGCATCGTGGCGCACCCACGACATCATTGAGTGGAAGACATCCTGCTCAGTTGGCACATTGAGCTCATCGCTGGACAGCAGCTTGCCCACCTGATTGGCGTTTAGCTGAAAGAACTCCTCATTGTGGCACACCTCCATAAAATGCTGGCAGATGTACTTCTGTGCCACTTGCAGCAGCTCTGTGCGTCCATGCTGATCCGCCAAGAATGCGGAGAATTGGATGGGCGCAGGTGGCGTGCGAGAAAATTGCAGCATGCCGTCACCACAGGGATCAGCTGCAGCAGGTTGGCGGTGTCCAGCAGCTGGACGAGCAGCTGCAACGCATCGCCACGCACCTCGCCAAGGGTCACCTCGTGCTCCTTGCTCTCGCGCATTTGTCTGGTAAACATTGCCGAAAAATATTCACTCGAAGCTGCGAGCACCAAGCGATGAGCGCACAATCATCGCTGCCATCAATGCCAGCGATGAGAACCACATCACAGCACAGCTGCTTCTCTTCCACAAATTGTTGCATTCGCTTCAATAAGGCGCCTGCGTGGCTGCCCACACAGGAACCCCTCGACAAGGACTCCAGCTTATTCTCCGCCATATACATCGATGTGGACGCTGTCGACTCTCGATTGCGACTCTCTTCTTGGTGTCCATTTACGGATGACATTTTATTTGGTTGTTGAAATTCTGTTCTGAAAATACAAATTTATTTCGTATAGGAGATAAGCGAACAAGAAGCTGTCAAAGCTGTTGGCATTGCGCCGATTCTATTGAATTAATTGAGTCAGAGAGGAGAGTACCGATAAGCGATCGGCCTGGATCATTCGGGTGCAGCACTAAACAATGTCGGTTGATAACAGACCTGAAAATGACAACTTCAGCTCATCAAATTTGAAAGTAGACTATTTATCATGATTTCTTCAAATATGCGTTAATAAAATGCTAAATAGTCGACAGTCACAAAACTGATCGAAAGTTAAACTCAATATTTTTCAAATTACTACAAATCTTTTTTCTTAAGCTGAAATTGCCATTTTTTGCTCATTTTCCTAATATAATTAATATATCAACGGGCATATGAAATGCTGATATTTTTTATAATACGACTTTTGTATGCAATAATTATCTTGCATAGAAAACAGAACAACAGAGTATGTTGAGCAAGGTCATGGACAAAATGCAAGACAACAAAAGTTCCCCGTTTTTAACGGGATCGGCCGAATAGGGAATTGCAAAAAGTGCACTGTACTGTATCTGCATTTTCGCAAATATTCATAACCCGTTATAACCTACTACAAAAGATTCATTCATAGATTCACAAACAAAGAAGATAAGTTGGTGGTAACCTTCTCCAAGGATCGGCATATACAAAAAAAGGGCCTATATCTCCCACATTTTAAGAGCTACAGTTACCAAAGGTAGATTACTAAGGTGGATTACTAAGTTCGTACTGGTTAAAATTTGATTTTTATTTAGCTTTCGAATATTGATTCAGCAAGCAGTGCACTGCTTTCTCAACTTAACAGTTCAACGAAAACAGTGCTTGCGAAACTGTCAACGGACATAAAGCTAGTTAATGGATTTGAGTGTTCCAGGTTAATAAAACGGGACACTTATAGCGACATGAAATACTTGCCTCAAATTCATGTCTGGCCTTGAATGATAATAAACACCAAATGCTTGCTACACAATACCAATATTTATGTTAACAATATTATAAATAAGTTAAACAAATCAAGACGATAGGGAAATTAAAATTTCCCTCCAGCAGTGCGCTGCTTGCATGTTCTTCACAATGTAGCCAAAACTATAGTGCTGATCAGTGAATGCCAAACTGTACACATTGACTTCTCATCTTGGAATAATTTTAACTTAAATTATTTTCTAAATACTAAACGTAGTTAAATATAACCATCATTTCTAGTTTTAAAACATATTATTTAGACCCAGGGAAAGTGACTTGCACATCAGTTGCAAAGATGATGTGGTTCAGAGTATTACGATCTCTAATGAATATATATATACTTTCCGTAATTACTCTCGTACAGAGTCAATCTAATGAAAGTATTCCTGAGAGGAGTTACACAACATCCATGAGCGATAAATTAGAGCTCTTCAAACTCAACGTTGACCTCATCGAGAACCTCAACAATTATGTGAAGCAAATGCAGCAGAAGATTGACAAACTGAGCAGGTAATCGAAGATCGGATTTACAATATAATTTGTAAACTAATTTCAAATCTGATCTCAACTCACGCAGACTGAGTCAGCAGCTGGCAAAGCCACTGAAATCTGCCGTGGGCCGTGAGGAAGAATTCCTCTCAAATCCACTCAACATTTATTCACTCATCCGTCATATGTCCAAAGACTGGACACAACTGAGAGACTGAGGCAACGAGAGCCATGCATCGCATACAGATAACCTTTAGACTAGATCCAATGGAAATGGCCAGTGGTTGGCTGGATGGCACACAATACGAGTGGGTATTCATACGAATGAATGAATGAATGAATGAATATGAATATTATTCAAATCGCTTACACATAGTGCAAGGCTTTCGTATCTCGACTGCTTTGAGCTGGGCAAACACTCTTTCCATGTGGATGACATGGGGAATGCAACTAAATGGCTATTAACGGCAAGTCAGTTGATTGACAATGAATCCCCCAATGGATCTGAATCTGAATCTGATCTGAACTATATACTGAACGTAACAAGCAGTGATATAGCCTGGTATTTAGCCCGCTCACTGGCAGCAGACGGTAAGCCAACAAAAAATCGCAATAAATTGTGGTAAATCAGGGAAGAAGAAGATATTTATATATGTTGAGGAGAAGATACTTAGAAGATATTGTGCTGTAAATTCCCATTCAAAACTCGTACATTTAGGCAAACTGAATGAGGCAGAAGATGTTTTGTTAAAGTTAAATGAACCCAGACTAAATTCTCGAAATAAAGAGTTGCTTGCCGAATCGATGAAATATGAGAAACCAGAATATCCGTACGATTCAGAGTTGCAAGAGGCAGATGAAAAATACACTCAACTGTGTGGCGCCTCGCACAAGCCAAAACCAAATCGACTATTTTGTTATCCATGGATCCATATGTGGTTGTCTTTCACGAGGCGATCTACGATTCCGAAATTGACGAACTGAGGCGATTATGTGAACCAGAGCTAAGGCGCACAGAAGTCGAGAAACTGGGTGGAAATAAATCAATCCGCTCCTCAAGCGGTGTTTGGATATTTGACTTGGTTTTAAGAAAAGGACGAAATAAACATCCTTCGTACATATAAAACTATCGTGTTTTCAATTGTCGTGATCGCAACTAAACAAATTTCGTTGCACGACCCCACAGCTCGACTGAGTTTTAGCCCAGCTAAAACAGGACGAACTACAAGGTTCGTTACAACTGGCGCCCAACGTTGGTGGTTACGATAATTGATACACATAGTACAAACGAAAATGGTCCGTTCCTGGATATACTACCTCAAAAAGGAGGACTTCCTGCGATATGAAGAAGAATTCGAATGGAGCTCACCGGAACAATGGACGCAATGCGCCGACAATTCGGAGAATGGGTGAGCAACAACGAGTCCACACTACCACACAGCACGAGGATTCGGGAATTGGCGGCCTTGCATAACAGGAATTCACCTACCACAGAGATAGAGAAAGTGGCGGAAACAATAAAAGTGCCGAACATAGATCTCGCCCAGTTCAGCATACCAGCAATGAACGCAGCAGCACGCGCTCGAGACGACAGCCGTACACTATGGGGAACACCAACACCGCTGCCATCAAGGAAAGCACCCATAAACGACAACACAGCGCCGGAAACACCCCCAGAATACCCAAGGATAGCGAAGCAAGTCCGGGAATGGAACATTCGCTTCGACGGCACCACAAAGCCTTTGGAGTTCTTGGAACAAATCGAGTGGTCAGCAGAAACATATGGACTCAACCTAAATCTGATTCCAAGGACCATGCCTGAACTACTCCAGGGAGTGGCTCTGAAGTGGTATGTGGCCAATAACCAACACTGGACGAGATGGGGAACATTTGTCCAGAGTTTCCAGGAGTATTTCTTACCCACAGATTACTTCGAAATGCATTTGGCAGCCGCATTTGAGGAACTCGAGGCCGACAGGGAAAAGTTGAGACAACAGAACCGCACAAAGCAACCAAGTTACAACACGCCACAGCGAATACAAATGGAGCCGCAACAGAGACGCATGGAACAGCCGAGATACAATCCTCAACAACAAAGACAAGCACAGCCGCAACAGAGATACGGGGAACCACCACGACGCAACATGGAACATCAACAGGTACGTAACTATCACAACACCGAACAAGTACCAAGGCAGAACAGACCACGATTCATGGCCATGACTGATAGTGGAGGAACGCACAGTCAAGCGTACAGCAGGAGAGATGAGACCGACAAGAGACCCAGACTAGCCACAAAGACAAAAAGAGACAACAGGCAAACACACATAAATAATCCAGCGATGGCCTGCAGATGTTGCGGCCAAGACGGACACCGTGCGAGAGAATGCACAAATCCGATGCTGGATTACTGTTGGATGTGTGGGCGTATCGGAGTCCGAACGCCGGCCTGTTGTCCGTCGGGAAACGGCCACCGGCATCCGTCACCAAGGGGCGAACGGAGGCCAAACGGGCCAGCCCCAAGACACTAATCGGCAGCCTGCGGTGCGAGGGAGCGCAGCTGACAGCGGTCGTAGAGATCGGCAACTGACAGCATAAGGCTACGATCGACACAGGAGCCACGAGTAGTTTCATTAGTGAGAAACTAGCTCGCGGACTGTTCAACGTAGGCCGACGATGCGCAACCAAACGGCGAGTCCGCATGGCAGATGGCCGAAACAGCGGAGTCCGAGAACAAGTCAAGGTAAACATCAGACTCGGAAACAGTAGCATGGACATAAGTCTACTGGTACTCCCAGGTGTAATAGACGACCTTGTTCTCGGATGGGACTTTTTGTCTGGCATGGGCACAGTTCTGGAGTGCGCCGGACTTAAAATACGCGTACCAAAACACCAAGCACAAAAGCAGAAGGAAGAAAGACTGTCCGTAGCAAAGACAGCCATACAACAAGTGGACCCGGACGCAGAAGTTGATGCGTTCCTGAAACGAGAATTAGCCGCATTCGAAAACATAAAGGGAACATCGCCCATAACTGAGCATCGCATCGTCATGAGTGACGATCGGCCAATAAAACAGCGATATTTCCCTAAGAATCCTAAGATGCAGGCCGAGATCAACAAACAAGTTGACGAACTACTGGCCAAGGGATGCATCGTGCCATCAGAAAGCCCACACAGCGCACCAATAGTGATGGTCAAGAAAAAGACTGTTAAATGGCGCCTCTGCGTGGACTTCAGACAATTGAATGCCAGGTCCATAAAAGATGCATATCCACTGCCGAGAGTCCACCATATCCTGGACCAGCTTAGAGAAGCGCGATTCATCACGAGTTTGGATCTCAAGGATGGCTACTGGCAGATCCCAATGGAGAAGGAAAGCCTAGAGAAGACAGCATTCACAGTCCCAGGGAAAGGACTGTTCCAATGGAAAGTAATGCCATTCGGTCTCCATTCGGCACCAGCTACGTTCCAGCGCGCCCTCGATCGCGTGATTGGACCCGAAATGATGCCACATGCATTCGCATATTTGGATGACATCATAGTGATCGGGAAGACACGCGAAGAACACATGGACAACTTGAGAGAAGTATTCCGACGGCTGAGAGCAGCAAACCTAAAAATCAACGTAGAAAAGTGCGATTTCTTCAAGAAGAAGTTAAAATATTTCGGTCACCAGGTCACCGAAAAGGGTATCCGCACTGACCCAGAGAAAGTAGCCGCTATCGCCGAACTTAAGCCACCAGGAAACATAAAGGAGTTACGACAATATCTGGGAGTGGCATCTTGGTATAGGCGCTTCGTACCGGATTTCGCAGCAACCGTACATCCTTTAAACGCACTTCTAAAGAAGGGCACAAAATGGGAATGGACCACAGAGCAACAGGAAGCAGGCATGCCCAGATTTCTCACGACCATTTTGCCTGCAAACAGATGCTAGTAATTATGGTCTAGGAGCGATATTGACCCAAAACTCAGAAGAGGGCGAACGAGTCATATCATATGCAAGCAGATCCTTAAATGGTGCGGAGCGAAATTACTCTGCGACCGAAAAAGAGTGCCTTGCGATAGTCTGGGGCATAAGGAAGCTACGAACTTACCTAGAAGGATACCACTTCACCGTCATCACAGACCATATGGCACTGAAGTGGCTCAACTCCATCGAAAGCCCGTCAGGCAGGATTGCGAGATGGGCACTGGAGCTGCAACAGTTTGATTTCAACATCAAATACAGGAAAGGAAACCTGAATATCGTTGCAGATGCCCTATCCCGACAGCCACTAAAGGATACATGCCGCAGAGTCTCAACGGTGGAAGACGCGATGCAAGCAAATAAAAACTGCAAATGGATCCAAAAGATGCGAACCACCATGGCCAAGAATCCCAGAAAATTCCCAGACTACATGGAGGAGTCTGGAAATTTGTACAGACACATCCCCCACAGAGCTGGAACAGAAGATGTAGCAGACTGGAAATTGTGTGTACCAACCGACAAGCGGATGCAAGTTCTCAGCGAGAACCATAACACCACCACCGCAGGACATACGGGAAGCAGGAAGACAATTGCCCGAGTAGCAGCACGCTACTATTGGCCAGGCTTATATAGGGACGTACGAGCATATGTTCAACAATGTGAAATATGTCAACAATATAAGCCAAGTCAATTAGCGGCGGCTGGACACATGCTGACCCAGATACCCGAAGAGCCGTGGAGCACAGTATGTGCGGACTTCGTGGGACCATTACCAAGGTCCACTCATGGAAACACGATGTTGTTAGCCTTCATAGACCGCTTCTCGAAGTGGACCGAAATGGTGCCACTTAGAAGCGCCACAACAGCAGCGCTTCAAAAAGCCTTCAGAGAGAGGATTCTGGCACGATTTGGAGTGCCAAAGGTATTGATCACGGACAACGGCACACAATTTTCAAGCAAAGTGTTAAAACATTTCCTCGAAGAAATGGGAATTAAACACCAATTCACTGCACCCTACACGCCACAAGAAAATCCCACGGAACGCGCGAATCGGACGGTGAAAACAATGATCGCCCAGTTCACGAAAGAAAACCAAAGACGTTGGGACGAGGCGTTACCCGAGCTAACACTGGCAGTCAACACCAGCGTCTCGAGCACCACAGGGTACAGTGCTGCTTTCATCACACAAGGTCGAGAGCCGAGGCTACCAAAAGCTTTGTTCGACGAAGTAGCAATTGGCACAGGCCAAGAGGTCCAAACGCCGACCGAAAACGAAAAGAAACTAAAAGACATTTTCGAAATTGTCCGGCGGAACTTGGAAAAGGCCTCACATGACCAGGCAAGGCACTACAACTTGCGCCGCAGGCAATGGAGCCCCAAAATCGGAGATAAGGTGTGGATGAAGCTGCACCACCTATCGAATGCAGCAGAGGGATTCGCAGCCAAGCTAGCACCGAGATGCGGAGGACCGTACCAAATCGTGGACTTCACATCACCGGTGATCTGCAAACTAAAAAGCGCGGAGGATAAACGGATAAGGACGGCAAATGTGAGCGACTTAAAGCCACACAGCAACGAGACTGGTGAGTCCCCAATCCCTAAAAACTAAATAAAAGAAACTCCTAAAATAAACCGACAACAATAAATGAATAAAAATACAAATCATCATAATAACAAAATAAACGTAAATATAAACGGGAGACCTACCACAACAAATCAGCAGGCGAACAACCCCGAACGCGACAGAAGTCAACTCGACACCCAAATTGCATAATAATGCAGTAGGTCGGACGACCTACGCTGGAACAACACCAAACATAATACAAAATTTTTTTTTACTGCAACGACTGCAAAACGCAAGAACAGCGGCCGTCAAGAACTCTACAACTCTTCACATAAACGAAAATGGATACCACCAACACTGCCACTATTAGGAGCGCCGGACACCGAAAACGCTTACCCACCACAATTACAGGAAAGCGAGTAAAACGCCTGCCAAAAAAAAGGTATATAATGAGCTGCGATAAAGCACAGCTATACAAAGCAAAAAAACACCATGAACAGGCAAGCAGCAAACGGAAACATGGAGGACAACGTCCCCTACGAACCCTATTCAGACGTGGACTCAAGTAGCGAGGAGGAAGACAACACGGTCGATGGGTTCGACAGCTCGGATAGCGGAAACCAGTCCGATGACTATAACCGCCTATACTCCCTACCCAACGGGTACCTCACCGACGAGGAAGCCATCGAACGTCTCTACGAAGATGACGAAGAGACGATTCCATTTGTGGCCACCGACCCGGTAGATGACGAAGAGACGATTCCATTTGTGGCCACCGACCCGGCAGATGACGAAGAGACGATCCCATTTGCGGCCACCGCCCCGGCAGACGATACTGAAATAATTGTCATCTCATCGGACGATGAAACCGAGGACGAGCAACAACAACCACCAAGGAAGCGACGGGGAATAACGGCCACCACCGCATACACCAGGACATATGCCAAAGGAAGGAGGATCCACACGGCCACCTTAGTGTATACGTGGGAGGAGGATGTGGGGGTGCCCTACAACTGGAAATTAACGGAGGACGCGCAGTAAAAAGGGAAAAAAATTTTTTATAATATTAAGACACACAATGATAACATTTCACTTATACACACTAAGACCAACAATGTCAACACAAGAAAATTAAAACACTACACAATAATACGAAATTCTTATCCCTAAAAGTGGAAGGCTTCCACTCACCGAAGGAAGGGGGGAGTGTGAGGAACCATATAGCCTGACATATGCTATATGCGCCCCTCACAACAACTGCCACATACGCTATGGGCAGCCCTCGCAACGATCGCAACAAACGACACCGCATCAGCAGATTTCGACGACAACGAAATCAACGGCGACGCACACGCGCTGCTGGTCAGCATATTCACAGTAGGAATACAACAGTGCATTACCCCTGGCACACATGCACCATGGGAATGCAAGATTGCATTACCACAACCAAATGGCACACGCGCTGTTGGTCAGCATATTCACCGTGGGAGAGCAAGCTTGCATTTCAAGCAACAACCACAGCGCACGTACCTACTTCTGCGATAGAAACCCTGACGCAGGTGAACGCTGCTCCAAGACCATCGAGCGCAGTGAACTCAGCGGACAACAACCCTAAAAGAGGTGACCGCTGCTTTATTGCAGCGATCGCAAAACGGTATTGGAAAAATACCAAAGATCACGCCACCAATGCGACCCCGACCTATAAAAGGGGGCGTCGTAGACCACCAGAGGCAGTCGGTGAAAGATCAGAAAACGAGTCGGTACTAGTGTAGTGAACAACAGTGCAAATACCCGGACAAGTGAAACGTCGTCGAGGGAATACACTAAACACATTAACACATAACCAATAGCCATAGCTAGTATTAAGAAAAGGACGAAATAAACAACCTTCGTACATATAAAACTATCGTGTTTTCAATTGTCGTGATCGCAACTAAACAAATTTCGTTGCACGACCCCACAGCTCGACTGAGTTTTAGCCCAGCTAAAACAGGACGAACTACAAGGTTCGTTACAACATCCAATTTGGTCTTTTCGTCTATTCCCATTCCAAAGAGTTCCTTGAAAGCTTTCTCTATTTTTCAGCATGAACATATGTCGGAACTGCCCTGGGAACGATTTGCCGAAATATGAGTTCTTTGAGATCACAGAAATCGTTGATCTTGGAAACAGAAGCAGAAGCACGTAGCTAGAGGGGAGAGGGTGGAGGGTGTGTGTAAGAGCGGGTGGGGGAAAGTCACAGGAGGCATACGGTGCATGCAACTTTTCACAATCTTAAAGTTAGACAATCGTTTTGTGTTGTGTTGTCTGTGTGTGTTGTTGGTGTGTGTTGTTGGTGTGTGTTGTTGGTGTGTGTGTGTGTTGGTGGTGTGTCTGTGGTGGTGGTGTCTGTGTGTGTATGTGTGTCTTTGTTGTGCGTATGTTTCTTGTGTGCGTTGACTGGCAACTTGTGAAAAAAGCCAGCACTTTCCGAGCTCCTTTTCACAGTATACCCCTTAAAAACGGGCTAAGCGGGTATGCCAAAATGGTGAATAAATATGCAACATGCATAAGAAAGCAACTGCAATGAATAGTTGTGACTGCAAACTCAACTTGTTTATTAAATAGTCATGAATTACAACTTGGATTACTTTAAGACAGACAGATAATGGATCATGATTCCAGGATAGATTGGGAATATATATAGTTTTGAAGATATCTTGTTTGCAGCAACACAACTCTCTCAACTGCACCTCAGGCAAGTTCCGAAATATAATATGCGGAAGCCGTTTGCAGAACGACCTAATTCCCATCAAGTGCAGAGTTCCAGAGTGAGCCAACCGCTGAGGACAGCGATCGCAATAGGACCCCGCTGACCTAATCCCCATCAAGTGCAGCAACCTCAGAGTGAGGCAACCGCTGAGGTCAGCGACTGCAATAAGAGGCGATCGCTGACCTAACACCATACCAAAGATCACGCCAACGAGGCGACCAGGGCGTCGCAGATGCGGAAGTCAGTCAGTCAGAGGCAGGCAGTCCGTCAAAAAGTGAGAAACGAGCACGAAACTCGTTGTGGGGCAGGAGTAGGTCTGAGACTCACCAGTGCGAAATCTAGGAGCGAAGTCAGTCCGAGAAGGTCTGATCGCCACCTAGCTGGTTCATGGAACCATAATATTAATTAAGTCGAATAAGACTATTGGTTAATATATACAGTGTATCAAAGCTTATTCGGATCAGTGTCAAAGAAAAAACGTAATTGCCTGCCATAAGCTAACCATTCATTATTTTTCAAAAATTCCAAAGACCGATGGTAGGTACATGTATTAACCACCAATATGAATGGATGACCCTAATAAACTGGGGTTTCCCCACCTGCTAGGTAGGATTATGTAAAAAAGTTGCCTATTTTTAGGGAAAATTTTATTTTGACCAGGTACTGTAACGAACCTATTTGCTTGCCGGGCTAAAGCTCAGTCGAGCTGTGAGTTCGTGCAACAAATTTATAAACCTGGTTGCGGCGTGATAATTGATAACACAATTCTTTATATATATTAAATTATTTATCTTGGTTTTATTTAATTCATTGAATACATTAATAATTGCGCTAAATGTTTGACTGGTGACACTTCACTGAGGCCTTCTTGGTTTTCGGCAAGTGATCCTGTTCGGAAAAGCAGGTTCTAGGCACCCGTGCACCAGTTACAAGATTTGTGACTTTGCTTGCTCGATCGGTTATCATACGACACTCCTTTAAGCAAAAGGATTCGTGCGTATGCCGTCTGGACGCAGCTAAATTCGTGCACGTTCACCTTGTAACCGTGCAGGCCTCACCCAGTGGCACGACTTAAACGTGGCAAGGATCACTGCTTTAACTATTTAAGGACCTCGGTGTCCTTGTTGGTTTTGGGCTTGACGGCGTCAAAGGACTCGATATTCCCGGATGATGCGTCGTCCTGTTGATCTGCCCTCACTTGTACTTTTCACTTGCGTAGAGTTTTGCTCTATTTCCGCACTCGCGTATAATTTGACCAGAGCTTCCGCTTTGCGTGTCGGATCTCGTCGAACTCGCTTCCAGTGCGTTGCGGCGCTCTTTTTATAGGCCGGGTCGCGGCCTTTTGTTGGGACTGTACCAGAAATCACGTGATCGGCTCGGTGGCGTGATTTCTGGTAATTTTCCACTGCCATTTCGCTGTTGCCAACCTATGTCTGCCGATAGTGTGAGTATGGATGGATATATTGTGCCATCCATACTCCTCACACTATAACGGCGCATGTCTCGGTGGACATGTGTGGCAGACACGCTCAAATGGCTGACAACCTGCGCACGAAAGGGAGAGGACGAAAGAGAGCGAATTCGCCGCAACTGCAATCAGAGCCGGACTTTGGTCCGATGTGCAGCTGCTGTGAGGGGCGCATATAGCACAAACAAATATAAAAACATATATTTATATGCGGTCGCTATATGGCTCCTCACACTCCCCTCTTTCTTCGGCAGTGGAAGACTTCCACTGTCCCAACGGCGACGGTTGTGTTGATGTGTAGATGGTGTTGTTGGCTTCGCCAACCCGGGGAATGGGGAGCATGGTGTCGTCGTCATCGCCCGATGACTCGCCATGTTCCCCGTCGTCGACCTCGGAGACAGGATTGTATGGGCTTTCGCGTCCCTCGTTGCGACCGTCATGATGCTTGGCTCTGTTCGCACCAGTGTCGCATGCCGGCGGCACTTGGCCTCAGATTCCTCGATTATCGCGTATCTCCAAATAGCCCCGATAGCCAAAATAGCTGGCAATGGCCAGGCACACTCACCCAACCAGTGTCTTCCACTTGTCCAGCATCAGACTCGAGGACAGATCCCAATTAGGGTGGCTCCTGTTGCTGCTCGAGTTGTGTTGCTTGCTTAGGCATCGGCTGCTGTCGCTGTCGTTTTGATTTGATTTAATTGCATTGTTGTTGGTGTCGCTTGCATTGCGCGTCATCCTCGCCAACTTATAACACAATTTTATTTTTACACGTACGCCTTACGCGTATCACGCGCACTATACAAGTCACCCGGTCGCCTGGACGCAGCGATCGTACTGACTTGTGTGCTTGCTTGAAGCTTCCTTTTTACCTCATTATTACCCTCTCTCTCGGGTTGTTCTATTAACCGGTGCCTGTCTCAACACTAGTGTGCGTGATTAACCAACGGAATTTTGGTTTTGCGCACGCCTCTACACTAGTGTTTAAATCCGCTGTTGCTAAGCGCCAAACGAAACGTTTTCGGTGGTCGATGCACTTGTGCTATCCTAGTGCAAGCCATTGTTGTTGTGTGATTCGTCCACAACGGTGAGCGAACGTTTCTCAGTGGTCGCTGCGCTTGCGCTCTCCTAGGGCGAGCCATTGTTGTTGTGCGATTCGTCAGTCCCGGTGGACGAACGTTTTCCAGTGGTCGCGGCGCTTGCGCTCTCCTAGAACACGCCATTGTTGTTGTATGATTTGCCAACAACGGTGAGCGAATTTTTTCAGTAGTCGCTGTGCATGCGCTCTTCGGCGTGTGAGCGGTGTTGTTGCAAATTTCCGCCAAAGCGACGGGCGGACGTTTTCGTTGCTTGGAGCGCATGTTCTTTAGCGCTTACGCTCTCTAGCGCTTACGCTCTCTAGCGCTTACGCTCTCTAGCGTGTGTGCGGTTTTGTTCTTTCGGCGGTCGTTGCACTTATTCCCTTGAAGTGCAAGCGTTGTTGCCGTTGTTTGTCAGCGGTAAGCATAACGCTTTCGACGGCCGTTGCACTTTGTCTGTGTGAACTTTAGCGCAGGTCATGGCCATCCTCTCCCACTGTCATAGCTGTTGTTTGCTCTCGGCAATAGCTGTGGCGTATTGACTTTTCGCCGCGATCAGGGCTGTCTACCTAGTTTGGACCCGCCTTAGGGCTCCAATTATTGTTTATAGTTATTTTTTTGTTATGCTTGGTGTTTTATTTTATTTATGTGTATATATATATACAGTGACGGACAGCTCAACCCGGGCAGGGTCAAAGAAAAAACGTAATTGCCTGCCATAAGCTAACCATTCATTATTTTTCAAAAATTCCAAAGACAGATGGTAGGTATATATATTAACCACCAAAATTAATATATGACCCCAATACACTGGGGTTTCCCCACCTGCTAGGTAGGATTATAAAAATGTAACATACTTTTAGGTATAGTTTTCATTTGGGGCAGGTACATTGTGGGCTCCTGGGTGCCATAAAACCCGGATTTTTTACCTAAAGTTGAGTATTTTCGGTATAAGTAGACCAATCCTTCGTAGTCAGTATAGTTTTATCCTGCATCTCGGGTGCAATAAGCCAAAAAGGACTATGGACATACAGACTATCATTGAACTATGAAAACTCATCCTGGAACACCACAAAAACGGATATGCACATCGCCAAATAGCTGAAATGGTCAATCTGAGCAACTCAACTGTGAATAACATCATTCGGTGCTTCGTCGACGCAAATCGGATTGAGGGCAAGAGCAGAAAGGCACCAAACAAGATTTTAACCGAAGAGGAGGGGCGAAGGATCACCAGGAAAATAAGGGGAAATCCCAAGATATCGGCTCCAAAAGTGGCTCAACAGGTGGAGGATGAAATAGGGAAAAAGTGCTGTGTAGAAACTGAGCGCAGGTTTCTGCGCAATCTTGACTTTAATGCCCGAGTACCACGGAAGAAGCGCTTTATAAGCGTGAAAAATAAAGGGACTTGGATGACGTTCGCCAAAAACCACTTGGACAAGGATTTGGAGTTCTGGAACACAGTCATATTTGCAGATGAGTCCAAATTCAACATTTTTCACTCAGACGGACGGAATTGTGTGTGGCGACAGTCCAATACTGACCTGAATCCCAAACAAGTAAAGGCAACAGTCAAGCATGGTGGAGGAGGTGACATTTCATGGGTATGTATCTCGTCAGCCGGATTCCGGAATTTTGTGATTTTTTGAACAACAATGGACAAGAATGTGTACTTCAATATACTAAAGGAAAATTTACTCCAAAGTGCCGAGAAGGTAGGAATCCGACGTACTTTCCGGTTCAACCAGGACAACGATCCCAAGCATAAGGCCAAGATAGTACAGTCCTGGCTCATCAGGAACTGCCCCCACATGATAATTCCACTGGCCCAGTCTCAAGATTTAAATATTTTTGAGAATTTGTGGGCTCTGCTGGAAAATAACATCCGGAAGCACAGCATATCCAGCAAAGAAGACCTCAAAAATGCTCTGCGGGATGAGTGGAGCAGAAGCTACCAGGAAGGTGGTATCTTCCATGAATAATAGGTTAAGGGAAGTGGTTAAGGCTAAGGATATCATACTATGTATTAACATCCTTATTTAAGTTTTTATAATGCAAATATATTATTTTATTTATACTGATCCATATTAAATTTCCCCTCAAAATAGGGCACTTTTTTACATAACTCTACCTAGCGGGTGGGGAAACCCCAGTGTATTGGGGTCATATATTAATTTTGGTGGTTAATATATATACCTATCATCTGTCTTTGGAATTTTTGAAAAATAATGAATGGTTAGCTTATGGCAGGCAATTACGTTTTTTCTTTGACCCTGCCCGGGTTGAGCTGTCCGTAACTGTACA
>JAWNME010000270.1:0-15627 GCA_035044385.1 Drosophila neutralis | reverse complement strand
AAGTTGGCTCAAACTAACTTGAAATTCAATTGTGTGCGCTATTTAAGGTGGAGAGTCTAGACTATGATTCACACTACATTTTACACATTGAACACGAAATGATTAAGATAGACAGAAGCTCGAGTGTTCTTCTTGACTTCCAGTATATATTTGGAAATGAGAGACAGATTTTTATAAAAGAATTGGCCTTCATGCAAGCTGGATTGGTGACATATTAACCCCATTAAACAGTTTCGCTTCAGTTCGAAACAGTTTTTAGCCAAATATTTAACTACAAAAATAATTGATTTAGAACTAGATCAAAGCTTAACTCACTTTCAAAACTCTTTCACAAATTGCAGAATACATAGGAAAATATCAAACCAATGTGCTCTGAACAATTTATGTAAACTCTTTATATTATTAGAAAGTTATAATTTTAAAATATATGGAAATTAAATTCTGTTTACACCATCATGTTCCTAAATAATAAACACATTCAATAATAAATTTGAAGTTTTTCTTTATTCATTTTAACCATTAGATCTACATCACACTTTGATTGAAAGCTCATAATAAAATCTAATACAACTCGAGCGTTTCTTAAGGCGCATACACCTTTATTTTGATGGGACCCACAGTCGGAGAAAACATTAAATTTCAGCTCATCTAATCGTGGACATCCATTTTCTTCAATGTTCATTACACATGTCCTTAGAAATTTTTCTAGAAACTTTTTCTTTGTATGTCCCTTCGTGATTACGCTCATATTATTAACAAGGTCACGAAGATAATTTCTAACTTTTAAAAAGCTATCAGTTCCATCATTCCAACAGAGATTGTGTTGATTTCTAGTTAACCATATTGCCGTTTTACGCGCCTTCTTATTTAATCTGAGAAAATCGTATGGTGGTTTTATAAGATAATGAACTTCTTGTTAGTAACCATTCTTAAAAATAGTCCAATTTCTTTTAATATAAAATAGTTGTTATTTCCATAAAATCCTTGGATGTCGACAACTACTTGATTCTCCATCAAATTTATTTAAACGATGCGCTGAACTAATCCCGTTAATGGTGAATACTCAACTAACCGATCGTGCAAAAGTAGACAATATACTTTAGTGTTTTTAACACTGGCACTATCCAACTCAATGGAAACTCTGATATCAATCGGATTTTACACACTCTCATTCTGGTGTGTTAGATCTATATCAACAAATGATGCTTTTTCTTTGAATTCCTTAGATGAAGGTCAACTACTGGACAATGACTCAAATATTGAGGCTGGAGTTAAATATTATCAAATATACTCCGCTAAGTTTTAAGTTATATTAAAACACTATAAGGGCTGTGAAATAAATAACCTATTATAAATGCAAAAATAATGTCACATTTTGATTTAATTGCCAGCTCAGTCCTTAAAAAGCCTTTAAACAATCAACCTGCAAATTGCCCATCATTTACACTTTACGATATTTGAGAATTCACATTTTTAAATAAATGAAACACTCAAATACAATTTTTCGAATTTGGACTTTCCACCACCTTTTCATCTCACAACACACAACTTTATTTCTGTAAGACGTATCGAAATTTCCCTTACATCGACAGGATACATGTTGAACATCCCCAGCAGTATAGGAAGCCCGTGTTGCATAGTTTAGAAATACGTTTTATTGTGTTTACAGTCTGCGAATGCCCTGTTTTTTAGAGTCTAGAGAAGATGTGAATATAAAATTGGTCAGGTCACTTATCAGAGATGTAAGTGATATTTATACCTGGTAATTAGCTAATATAAACCTATAGCCAGGAGTATCGATGAAGAGTTTAGTTTTAGAAATGCTCTCGTTCGCACCTTTTGTCCCACTATTTTTCCTAAATTTCTAAAAATATGTTTCCCATTATTTCGTAAGGGAATTAAAAAAAGTTGAAGGTGAAATAAAAGTACTTCACCGTAATAAGGAGTTATACATTTCACTTTCAAAATATATTCATTGCGATTCCTTGAGATTAGATTCTTAGATACATTCCGTTTCATGGCATCAAGTCTAGATGCACTTAGTAGCAATATGGATTCAAAAAAATAATAAATTTTCAGTTGCCCAGTTTGGTCTATACCCCTTTTCAAATGTGAAAATCACAAAGATTACATGGAGTTGTATCTTAAGACTGATGTTCTAATACTTGCCGATGTTTTTCAAAATTTTCGAGCTATTTGCAAGAAAATTTATTCATTCCCGCCCATTATTATACAACACCTGGTCATTCATGGGATGCAATGGATGACAACAAAAATAGAACTGGAATTGCATACAGATATTGTTATGTTTAGTCCGCGCCAAACAACGGTTAAAGCAGCTTCTCTTAACATTGTACTCTTTTAATAAGTTATGCTCTGCGCAGCATAAAGAGAAAATTAACGTAAAGATCTAACTGTTGTTTTGTACATGCTTATCGGCATTTCGTTTATTGCATTTGTTCTCGCTTTGCTTGCCTTTTGCAATGCCAGCTGCAATTCGGCAGCTAGTCAGTTATATTTCGTCAATCGAGAATACAAGTCGCGGCACTGTGTTCGACACCGCAGATCGGCGGATTGGTTCGAACAATTAAAAAGTGTAAAGCTCAAATCGGAGCTAATAACAAACAATTGTAAATACTTTAATTTTGGCCACGAAGGCAAATAAACTTATTATTATCTATCCATTATTTTTTGTGACTTTGAAAAATTCGATAGCTATTGAAAAAGCTCAATAGCTCAACAGCTATAATGTATTCAATATTTAAAACAATATTTTATAACCTTTCAGAAGGTTGAAATATTAAATTAAAATGCTACATAAAAAAAAAAGAAGATCTATATCAACAAATGATCCTTTTTCTTTGAATTCCTTAGATGAAGGTCAACGGCTGGACAATGACTCAAATATTGAGGCTGGAGTTAAACATAATCAAATATACTGCGCTAAGTTTTAAGTTATATTGAAACACTAAAAGGTCTGAGAAATAAATAACCTATTGTAAGTGCAAAAATAATGGTACATTTTGCTTTAATGGCCAGCTCACCCCTTAAAAAGCATCTAAACTATCAACCTGCAAATTACCCATCATTTACATTTGAAGATATTTGAGAATTCATTTTTTAAAATAAATGAAACACTCACATTCAATTTTTCGAATTTGGACTTTCCGCCACCTGTTCATCTCACAACACACAACTTTATTTCTGTATGACGTACCGAAGTTTCCCATACATCGACAGGATACATGTTGAACATCACCAGCAGTATATGAAGCTCGTGTTGCATAGTTTAGATATACGTTTTATTGTGTTTACAGTCTGCGAATGGCCTGTTTTTTAGAGTCTAGAGAAGATGTGAATATAAAATTGGTCAGGTCTCTTATCAGAGATGTAAGTGATATTTATACCTGGTAATTAGCAAATATAAACCTATAGCCAGGAGTATCGATGAAGAAGTTTTAGAAATGCTCTCCACTTATTTAGAGTTAATTATGTTAGCACTAAGAATCAGAATTTTTGATGTACTTAAATGCTATTAATTTATATGGTTGGGCTATGTCTTATCAACTCCCATATTCTAGTTATAGATGGATGATTAATGCTGAAATAAATACATTTGATATTTCATCAATCAGTGTAAATTCAGAGTCTGCTTACATTCTCGATCTAGAACTTTTCTATCCACACACGCTTCATGATTTCCTCAATAATCAACCTTTTTATCAGTCAAATGAAAAGTCTACTCCAGAGGTTAAAGTTCAAAAGCTTATTGCTTACCAATGGTGGAAAACAAAGCATCCCACCCATTGCACAAACCTGTATCATTGTTTAAGTAATGGTTCTAAATTAACAAAATAAATTCATATGATTTTGGAATTTAATCACTCTCCATCGCTTTAAAGCATATAGCCTCAAGTACAATTCTCAAAACATTCACAAAAATTAATTTTGAAGAAGACTTTTTCAACATGATTAACACTGAAAACCACTCGAAATCAGCGAAAAACAATATATTAAACAGCGAAAAACCACATGATTAACACAAAAAACCGCTCGAAAAAGCGCCCTAAAATAAATGTTCAAATCATTAAATTTGGTAGACTCACCAATTCAATAACAAATGGAGGAAACGTTTAACCCATCAATAAAACCTCTTTGGTCAATCGTAATTAAATAAATAAAATAACTCATTTAGATATAACATGGTGATGTTTAGATTTATTATCCTTAATTTTCTATACATATAAAGTAAGAAAATCAACTTTAAGTTTTATAGATGATAAGGGGGGGGAAGAGAAGACGACGTTCAAACGTATACCAAGGCACATTTAAGAATTAATTCCAAGTACTACCTAAAATAAAATAAATAGTAATATTCATTATCTAATTAAATTAATTATTAATCAAATAATGTGCTATATGAAGAAGAAGAAGAAAAAAACACAAAATTTTTTTTTTTTTAATCTATTTTTATTTTTTTTGATTTTGTTTCAGCTGGAAATAAAGTATACAGTGACGGACAGCTCAATCCGGGCAGGGTCAAAGAAAAAACGTAATTGCCTGCCATAAGCTAACCATTCATTATTTTTCAAAAATTCCAAAGACCGATGGTAGGTATATTTATTAACCACCAAAATTTATATATGACCCCAATACACTGGGGTTTCCCCACCTGCTAGGTAGAGTTATGTAAAAAAGTACCCTATTTTGAGGGGACAGCTTATTTGGACCAGGTACATTATGGACACGTGGGTGCCATAAACCTCCGATTTTTTACCTAAAGTTGAGTATTTCCGGTATAAGTAGACCAATCCTTCGTAGTCAGTATAGTTTTATCCTGCATCTCGGGTGCAATAAACCAACAAGGACTATGGGCAAACGGTCTACCATTGAACTAAGAAAACTAATCCTGGAACACCTCAAAAACGGATATGCACATCGCCAAATAGCTGAAATGGTCAGTCTGAGCAACTCAACTGTGTATAACATCATTCGGTGCTTCGTCGACGCAAATCGGATTGAGGGCAAGAGCAGAAAGGCACCAAACAAGATTTTAACCGAAGAGGAGGAGCGAAGGATCACCAGGAAAATAAGGGGAAATCCCAAGATATCGGCTCCAAAAGTGGCTCAACAGGTGGAGGATGAAATGGGGAAAAAGTGCTGTGTGGAAACTGTGTGCATGTTTCTGCGCAATCTTGACTTTAATGCCCGAGTACCACGGAAGAAGCGCTTTATAAGCGTGAAAAATAAAGGGACTTGGATGACGTTCGCCAAAAACCACTTGGACAAGGATTTGGAGTTCTGGAACATAGTCATATTTGCATATGAGTCCAAATTCAACATTTTTCACTCAGACGGACGGAATTGTGTGTGGCGACAGTCCAATACTGACCTGAATCCCAAACACGTAAAGGCAACAGTCAAGCATGGTGGAGGAAGTGACTTTTCATGGGTATGTATCTCGTCAGCCGGATTCCGGAATTTTGTGATTTTTGAAACAACAATGGACAAGAATGTGTACTTCAATATACTAAAGGAAAATTTACTCCAAAGTGCCGAGAAGGTAGGAATCCGACGTACTTTTCGGTTCAACCAGGACAACGATCCCAAGCATAAGGCCAAGATAGTACAGTCCTGGCTTATGAGGAACCGCCCCCACTTGATAATTCCACCTGCCCAGTCTCAAGATTTAAATGTTTTTGAGAATTTGTGGGCTCTGCTGGAAAATAACATCCGGAAGCACAGCATATCCAGCAAAGAAGACCTGAAAAATGCTCTGCGGGATGAGTGGAGCAGAAGCTACCAGGAAGGTGGTATCTTCCATGAATAATAGGTTAAGGGAAGTGGTTAAGGCTAAAGGATATCATACTAAGTATTAACATCCTTATTTAAGTTTTTATAATGCAAATATATTATTTTCTTTATACTGATCAAAATTAAATTTCCCCTCAAAATAGGGTACTTTTTTACATAACTCTACCTAGCGGGTGGGGAAACCCCAGTGTATTGGGGTCATATATAAATTTTGGTGGTTAATAAATATACCTCCCATCGGTCTTTGGAATTTTTGAAAAATAATGAATGGTTAGCTTATGGCAGGCAATTACGTTTTTTCTTTGACCCTGCCCGGATTGAGCTGTCCGTCACTGTATATATACACTGGCTCGAAGCTAATTCTGATCAGTGCCAAAGAAAAAAAGGAATTGCCTGCCATAAACTAACCATTCATTATTTTTCAGAAATTCCAAAGACCGATGGTAGGTATATATATTAACCACCAAAATTAATATATGACCCCAATACACTGGGGTTTCCCCACCCGCTAGGTAGAGTTATGTAAAAACGTACCCTAATTTTGAAGGGAAATTTAATTTGGATCAGGATAAATAAAATAATATATTTGCATTATAAAAACTTAAATAAGGATGTTAATACTTAGTATGATATCCTTTAGCCTTAACCACTTCCCTTAACCTATTATTCATGGAAGATACCACCTTCCTGGTAGCTTCTGGGCTGATTCTGCTCCACTCATCCCGCAGAGCATTTTTGAGGTCTTCTTTGCTGGATATGCTGTGCTTCCGGATGTTATTTTCCAGCAGAGCCCACAAATTCTCAAAAACATTTAAATCTTGAGACTGGGCAGGTGGAATTATCAAGTGGGGGCGGTTCCTCATAAGCCAGGACTGTACTATCTTGGCCTTATGCTTGGGATCGATGTCCTGGTTGAACCGGAAAGTACGTCGGATTCTTACCTTCTCGGCACTTTGGAGTAAATTTTCCTTTAGTATGTTGAAGTACACATTCTTGTCCATTGTTGTTTCAAAAATCACAAAATTCCGGAATCCGGCTGACGAGATACATACCCATGAAATGTCACTTCCTCCACCATGCTTGACTGTTGCCTTTACGTGTTTGGGATTCAGGTCAGTATTGGACTGTCGCCACACACAATTCCGTCCGTCTGAGTGAAAAATGTTGAATTTGGACTCATATGCAAATATGACTGTGTTCCAGAACTCCAAATCCTTGTCCAAGTGGTTTTTGGCGAACGTCATCCAAGTCCCTTTATTTTTCACGCTTATCAAGCGCTTCTTCCGTGGTACTCGGGCATTAAAGTCAAGATTGCGCAGAAACATGCACACAGTTTCCACACAGCACTTTTTCCCCATTTCATCCTCCACCTGTTGAGCCACTTTTGGAGCCGATATCTTTGGATTTCCCCTTATTTTCCTGGTGATCCTTCGCTCTTCCTCTTTCGTTAAAATCTTGTTTGGTGCCTTTCTGCTCTTGCCCTCAATCCGATTTGCGTCGACGAAGCGCCGAATGATGTTATACACAGTTGAGTTGCTCAGATTGACCATTTCAGCTATTTGGCGATGTGCATATCCGTTTTTGTGGTGTTCCAGGATGAGTTTTCGTAGTTCAATGATAGTCTGTTTGTCCATAGTCCTTGTTGGCTTATTGCATCCGAGATGCAGGATAAAACTAAACTGACTACGAAGGATTGGTATATTTATACCGAAAATACTCAACTTTAGGTAAATATACGAGTTTTATGGCACCCAGGTGTTCACAATGTACCTGCTCCAAATGAAAACTACGCATGGAAGTAGGCAACATTTATTTATAATCCTACCTAGCAGGTGGGGAAACCCCAGCGTATTGGGGTCATATATTAATTTTGGTGGTTAATATATATACCTACCATCGGTCTTTGGAATTTCTGAAAAATAATGAATGGTTAGCTTATGGCAGGCAATTCCATTTTTTCTTTGGCACTGATCAGAATTAGCTTCGAGCCAGTGTACATGTATACAGCAATCGAACATTAGGAGAGACTGACGACTGAATAAATTCAGCCGCCTGTCCCCATATTTATTTTACTATTACTTTAAATCAAAGCAACCTTCGAAAATATTGTTGACATGTCAGTGACATATTTGAAAAGGCAACTCTGAACAAAATATAATGTGTTAATGTTCAGCTGAGATGGCCACAGCAACTACTGCATAGGGTGCACTGCGCAGAAGGGGGCGGCATCGCGAACGGCAGACCACAGAGGACCAACATTACACCAAAGATGCCGAAACCCCATTGTGCCAGTAGTTCAAGAGACTGCGCGAATGAAAAGACCATGGAACGCCATCCAGTCCAAATGTGTAGACTGCTCCTGCAGCTCAAGTGGCACCGCAGAAAAAAGACCATGGAGGGCCAATTCCTCCAAGAGGTGCCAAATCAAGAAGCAGCATCTGCGGGTGGAGCAACATCTAAACCACCAGTCCATGGAGGGAAATCCAGATCAATAATGAAAAAATTTTGTAATAACTGGGCTGCTCCTGCATCCAAGATGGAATCGCAGCAAGATCACCATCGAGGGACAGCCAGTCTGTAATGAAAAGGATTCGCATTATTTAAATTTAATCGGCAGACTTAGCCTCGTCCGGAGGTCGCGCCTTCCGGTGTGCCACTCGACTCCAGCCATGCTCAGGCCGCCAACGTTGAGCTGGGTACCGGTCACCAGGACAGATAGACTGCTGCCCATTAACGTCATGTAATGGGTGCATTCGTCGCCACTGCTCAAGTGCTCCCTCCTCACAGACTTGCTGCCGTTGCCAAGGCAGTAAAATCCAGTTTGGAGTCCGCACTTGCATGTGCTTCTTGCCGTGAACTGTTCGGCAGTGCGCGCAATAGTCAGCACATACCCGCTTCTCAGGGGGCAGCGCCCAGTCAATCTTCCGCTTTTCAGGACTTTGTTTCCATAAGGCCACAGCAGCGCAAGGAGGACGCGGTGCAGGCCGCCGCGTGCATAGACGCCTTGAGGGTGCAGGTGGAGAGCTACACCCACGCTTCACGGATGCGTCTAGAGATGGCTGCATCTGCAGATGATGCTGATTCTGGACTGGCAGTGCCAGCTGATCCAGACAAGACGTGGACTCCAAAGGTCGGCACTGTAATTGCTCAGGTGGCACAATAGCCGCTTGCTCAAACTTCTGCTGCTCAAGAAGGAGATCATCATCATCCGTAATCTGCACAAGTTCGTGTTGTACAGCCTCAAGGTTCTTAGCTAACTGTAGCTCATCGTCACTAGGGATAGCCTGTAGCTGACACTGCGTGGTAACAGAGTCCGAAGCAACTTGCTGCCCAAGTTGGGGCAGCTGAGGCAAGATCAAAACTTCCTCCACATGGACACGTCGACATGAAGGAGGGGAATTTGGTACATACACTACCTCACCAGTGTGCTCAGAGGGCAGAACCAACTCCTGAATATGAGCTGGCTGGTCCTGGATCATCTGCTCAAGATTCTCACGTGAGATGCGACCAAGCCTAAGTTCACGGCGTAGAGAGTTAATCTTCCTGCCATCAAAACGACGAAGCGGTTCCCTATGCCACTGGGGTTGCTGATTTTCTTCAGCGCCACGATGCTCACAAGTGGGGGTGGGGGCGGGGCGCACGGGTGGCAGAATTATATTCTGAACTTGCACAGGCTGACGCGAGATGATCAGTTCCACTTTTTCTCGGCTGATAAGTCCATCTCTGTACTTGCGGCGAAGTGAGTTAATGTGCTGCTCACTCAGTCTCCCAGTAAACTTCATGACTAGCTGACGGAGGTTGTCCAATTCCCTGGCTTCGCGTAAGGCAGTCTGCTCCCTTTCCTCAAGTTGCAGAAGTGTCGGCAACACTTCATCAAGCGAAGGTCTTACCCGAAACTGGCGCTGTAGTGGCAAGATGTGCGTATCCAACTGCTGAGTGTACCTAGAACGCAAAAGGCGTTCTGGCACAAACGGCTGAAATAGCAATCTGCGAGCCTCCACATTGAAATGCGTGCCCAACGAAGAAGCATACCGACCACTGGCTGCCTGGAATACTTCCTCAGCAGTTTTAATACTATATGCGCCTCTTATAGTCTGGTTCCTGGTGAAGCGATTGGCTTTGGCAACTTTCCGTATAATAACGTTTTGGGTAGTTTCAATGCGGCGCATCTCAGTGTTCGACACTAACGCTCCCCAAATTGGAAGCGCATACTGCCAGACAGGGGCCATCAACTGCTTATATACCACCATTTTGCAGCTCTTATGCAGCACGCTACGTCCCCCAAGTAGCCAGTCAAGCTTCTTGCTAAGGGCTTTCAGCCTGATGCTTTTTGAGATGTGTTCGCAATCGAACATTAGGAGAGACTGACGACTGAATAAATTCAGCCGCCTGTCCCCATATTTATTTTACTATTACTTTAAATCAAAGCAACCTTCGAAAATATTGTTGACATGTCAGTGACATATTTGAAAAGGCAACTCTGAACAAAATATAATGTGTTAATGTTCAGCTGAGATGGCCACAGCAACTACTGCATAGGGTGCACTGCGCAGAAGGGGGCGGCATCGCGAACGGCAGACCACAGAGGACCAACATTACACCAAAGATGCCGAAACCCCATTGTGCCAGTAGTTCAAGAGACTGCGCGAATGAAAAGACCATGGAACGCCATCCAGTCCAAATGTGTAGACTGCTCCTGCAGCTCAAGTGGCACCGCAGAAAAAAGACCATGGAGGGCCAATTCCTCCAAGAGGTGCCAAATCAAGAAGCAGCATCTGCGGGTGGAGCAACATCTAAACCACCAGTCCATGGAGGGAAATCCAGATCAATAATGAAAAAATTTTGTAATAACTGGGCTGCTCCTGCATCCAAGATGGAATCGCAGCAAGATCACCATCGAGGGACAGCCAGTCTGTAATGAAAAGGATTCGCATTATTTAAATTTAATCGGCAGACTTAGCCTCGTCCGGAGGTCGCGCCTTCCGGTGTGCCACTCGACTCCAGCCATGCTCAGGCCGCCAACGTTGAGCTGGGTACCGGTCACCAGGACAGATAGACTGCTGCCCATTAACGTCATGTAATGGGTGCATTCGTCGCCACTGCTCAAGTGCTCCCTCCTCACAGACTTGCTGCCGTTGCCAAGGCAGTAAAATCCAGTTTGGAGTCCGCACTTGCATGTGCTTCTTGCCGTGAACTGTTCGGCAGTGCGCGCAATAGTCAGCACATACCCGCTTCTCAGGGGGCAGCGCCCAGTCAATCTTCCGCTTTTCAGGACTTTGTTTCCATAAGGCCACAGCAGCGCAAGGAGGACGCGGTGCAGGCCGCCGCGTGCATAGACGCCTTGAGGGTGCAGGTGGAGAGCTACACCCACGCTTCACGGATGCGTCTAGAGATGGCTGCATCTGCAGATGATGCTGATTCTGGACTGGCAGTGCCAGCTGATCCAGACAAGACGTGGACTCCAAAGGTCGGCACTGTAATTGCTCAGGTGGCACAATAGCCGCTTGCTCAAACTTCTGCTGCTCAAGAAGGAGATCATCATCATCCGTAATCTGCACAAGTTCGTGTTGTACAGCCTCAAGGTTCTTAGCTAACTGTAGCTCATCGTCACTAGGGATAGCCTGTAGCTGACACTGCGTGGTAACAGAGTCCGAAGCAACTTGCTGCCCAAGTTGGGGCAGCTGAGGCAAGATCAAAACTTCCTCCACATGGACACGTCGACATGAAGGAGGGGAATTTGGTACATACACTACCTCACCAGTGTGCTCAGAGGGCAGAACCAACTCCTGAATATGAGCTGGCTGGTCCTGGATCATCTGCTCAAGATTCTCACGTGAGATGCGACCAAGCCTAAGTTCACGGCGTAGAGAGTTAATCTTCCTGCCATCAAAACGACGAAGCGGTTCCCTATGCCACTGGGGTTGCTGATTTTCTTCAGCGCCACGATGCTCACAAGTGGGGGTGGGGGCGGGGCGCACGGGTGGCAGAATTATATTCTGAACTTGCACAGGCTGACGCGAGATGATCAGTTCCACTTTTTCTCGGCTGATAAGTCCATCTCTGTACTTGCGGCGAAGTGAGTTAATGTGCTGCTCACTCAGTCTCCCAGTAAACTTCATGACTAGCTGACGGAGGTTGTCCAATTCCCTGGCTTCGCGTAAGGCAGTCTGCTCCCTTTCCTCAAGTTGCAGAAGTGTCGGCAACACTTCATCAAGCGAAGGTCTTACCCGAAACTGGCGCTGTAGTGGCAAGATGTGCGTATCCAACTGCTGAGTGTACCTAGAACGCAAAAGGCGTTCTGGCACAAACGGCTGAAATAGCAATCTGCGAGCCTCCACATTGAAATGCGTGCCCAACGAAGAAGCATACCGACCACTGGCTGCCTGGAATACTTCCTCAGCAGTTTTAATACTATATGCGCCTCTTATAGTCTGGTTCCTGGTGAAGCGATTGGCTTTGGCAACTTTCCGTATAATAACGTTTTGGGTAGTTTCAATGCGGCGCATCTCAGTGTTCGACACTAACGCTCCCCAAATTGGAAGCGCATACTGCCAGACAGGGGCCATCAACTGCTTATATACCACCATTTTGCAGCTCTTATGCAGCACGCTACGTCCCCCAAGTAGCCAGTCAAGCTTCTTGCTAAGGGCTTTCAGCCTGATGCAGAGCTGCGTAACGTGACTGTGCAGGATCAGCTTCCGATCCAAGAGCAGGCCCAGATACCTCTGCTTAGATTGCATCTCCACAGTTTGTCCACTTAGCTTAATAGCTGGGAAATCCTGTGCCTGAACAGGTCTTCGTTTAGAGAACAAGACATGCGCCGTCTTGCTAACATTGATCTTAATACACCAATAGTTAGCCCATGCCATAAATCTATCCAGGTATTTTTAGAGATTTGTGCAATCGCACCAAAAGGCAGTTCACAACTGAGACAGCTGCTCACCGGCCTCCTTTATTTTATACAAAATTGCTCATAGTGTTAGCAACATAAAAATAATATTTACATAACAATAAACTGTTAAGTGTAACACTGTCTGTAATGTTAGTGTAAATATGTAAAGTGTAATTCTGTATGTAATGCTAAGTGTAAAAATGTAATGTTGTGTAACTTAGTATAAAAGTGTAATATTAATCTAACATAACATAACAGTGTAACAAATTGAATAGTGTGAATAAACAGAAATAACATAGTGTACTTAGTGGCTAAAATGTTGTGTGTACTAACTTAGATAAAATAAAGTATAATTATTTGTTATGGCGTGATGTGTGGATAGTTAAACAAAAATTACATAGTATACATGTGTACTAATAAAGTAAGTATATAACAATTTGTGTGTCATTCTTATTGGTGAATTGAAGCAGGTAACATCAAGGGCCCCAAGTAAATGGATTTGTTGAAGAGGCGGTTGTGTCCAATCCAGTCCCTTCAATTGCTTCATTAAAGAGTGATGTGCAAGCGCACGAAAGAGAGGCAGCAGCAACTAGACAGTTGGTCTCCAGCTGCAAGTGATGTCCAAGGAGAGCTGGACAAGCTAGACATTGCCACAGTCATTAGCAATGCCAGCCATGTTCCTTGATGGCGTACACATGTTTGGCGTGAGCTGCTGGTTGGAGACAAACAACTGTAGCACATTGAGCAGTGTGTCCATCTTCTTTCCCATATCGCTAATTAGCAACATGTTTTGATGTAATAGCTGTAAAATGGAAGTTTCTACTGTAGAGTTTTGACAGGAATCACTTTCCAAATTACATTGCTGGCTTGGCTGTTGTTGCTGCTGTTCCTGTCGTCGTTGAGGCATAGCGTCTTGTTGCAGTTGCTGCTCAATACGCAGTTGCTGCTGGAAAGTCTGCAGATGTTTGGCTGCTGGATTTCGGGTACGTTCCATTGGTCGCCCTCCTTGGACAGCTTGGCTGAAGGAAACCTCAGGGATGCGCAGAGATGACTTGGGTTTTTGCTGATGCTGCACTTTGCCATGCTGATTCTGCTGATTAGTAGAAACCAAGCGATGCATATGCTGCTGAATGGCTGATTTCAAAGAACCTTTGCTTGGTTGCTGCTTAAGTGAGTGGCCATCCTTCGGGTTCCGGTTTTCCTTCTGCTGCTTAATCATCTGAAGACCCAAGGCATTGGATGGCTTCTTTTGCTGGTGACGTTGCAACTGCACTTGGTGTTTGGTGCTTACAGACTGCAAATCCTGATTAATGGGACGAGCTGATTGCTTCACAAATTCTCCCTTATCAATGCCTTGGCGCATTTGATTCTTCGCATTGGAGAAACGCTTGATGAGGTTTGCTCGACCACCTAATAACTTGGCACGAGCATTCTTGAATGCGGAACATCCCTTGTAGCTGGCTACGTGGCTACCACCACAATTGGCACATTTCGCTTCCGAGTTGTTGTCCTTGGTACAGGTTGTTGTTGGATGGGTGCCGGCACATTTAAGGCAAATATATGGCCTGCGACAGTAGTTTTTGCTGTGCCCAAATTCCTGGCAGCGATGGCACTGGACTGGATCAAAGCTTTTCAATTGCTTTTCAACAACAACGTGCTGATTCCCAATTAAAGAAAGAGAAAGAATTTTTTCGTTTTCGCCATCATTTCTTGGTTCCAGTTCAACTTCAAAGATATTTAAAGGTTTTCCGGTAAAGCGGTGTTTCAATCCATTAATGAAACGAGCCGCAAAACCCAAATCAGCTAGCTTAGTTTTTAACCATTCAACCGAGGTTGAATGATGGAGATGGCGCATAACACAACGGAATCCACGATCCTTGCGTGTTTGATGGGTGTGCATATGTATGCTATCCTCATTAAGTGTCTTCAGGATGGCATTATATGTGTCCATATCATTGCACTGCACTCTGACCTTATCACCCCGAGTACATTTGGTAATAAACTTACCCACCGATGGAGTATTATTAATCTTATCCAAAAGTGGCTGGATTAAAGATACGTTTGATAGGAAGAGAGCTGGTATCTTCTCACTTCGGTTTTGTTGTGATTGCTGCTGTTGAAACTGTTTCACTTGCTGCTGCTGCGTGAGTGTCCTACTTGCTACATCAGAAGCCATATCGTCATTGCCACCAGTATCACTGAAAAACTGCTCCATATCTTCCCCGCCATCCAAATGGGTATTGGGCGAATTATCTTTTCCTCCGGTAAGAGATGGATTTTCCGTTGTTTCACGTGAGGGACTTGCTGCTTTCTCAGTCTGAGCTAGCTGCATTTGCTGTTTAAATTGTAGCACCTTCTGTTGTTGCGTATGCACCAAATTTGCAATATCAACAGCCGAGCATCCAATAGCACTATTATTTGTGTTCAGTCCTTCACCAGTGTCCAAATCAGTGTTAGACACTTTTCCTTTCTCTCCAGTGGAGGATGATTTTTTTGTTGTCTTCGCAAAAACACTCTTCTTATTTCCACGACCAGACCCAGATCGCGTCAATTTAATTGGCAGCCGCGTTAGCGTTGACCTCGTCTTCCGTTTCAGCGACACAGCGGAACTCCTAGAGGAAGTCGGGTTTTCCAGCTCATTCAATTCATCATCTTCTTGATCGCTGTCGACATCTGAATCGTCTAACTCGGAAGCAGAAAAACAACAATCGCTTCCATCCAGGGTAGTGCCAAATTTAGAATGCGATTTCACTTTTTGCAGGATTGATTGCCATTCTTCGCTAGATTCATAATCAACGTCGACGTCTGAATATTCGTTGGCTTGGGAAGCCTTATTTGACAGCACACCGCTGGAGGAAACAGCGGGTGCATTTTTTAGAAACTGCGCTTGAGACTGCTTGACCCGCGACTTTGGGTATTTG
>JAWNME010000269.1:0-101777 GCA_035044385.1 Drosophila neutralis | reverse complement strand
TACTGGCGAATTCCGGGCGGCCCCTGGCACGTTGGGAGCGCCTTCTGGCCAGTAGGCACGCTTTCCTTAGCTGGTTGATTTCCTCATTCCACCAATAGCAGGGCGTTGCTCGTCTGCTCGGCTTTCTCCTGGGCATGGTCAAATCGCATGCGTCCGTAATGCAGCGCATTAGGCTTATTGCCATGTTGTCGACAGATTGCCCTATGGCTGGGAACACGGTATGGCCTAAGGCTTCGGTGAGGGTATCCTCGTCTAGGAGGTTTCCCTTCCACTTGGGCCCACATGTTTGGGGTCGCGGCTGTCTTTGCGATATTCCATTGATCACGAAGTGTATCCCTTGGTGTTTAATGAATGATTAAACCGAGTTGACGTGTAAAATCGAACTGCCCGCTCTTTATTTATACAAAATGCTTAATCTAAATACATATATAATATTGTGCAGCTGTCCACAAGGCGCCTAAATACTTCGAAATATAGTGTAAGGCGACTGCATGGCGCCTAAATTCTTAGAAATTGTATGCAGCTGCTTGTAAGATGACCGCTTCGGTGCCTAACAGCTTCTGGGTAACGCGACCGCATCGGCGCCTAACAGCGACGGATCACTGCGACCGTCGCGACGCTAACCGCCGGCAACCCGTCGCCAGCAAAAAAACAGCAGTTGTGAATCTGGCCTGCATGGGTCAGCCATCAGCTGGTCAGAGCGTCACACGCTCATACTCCAACACTTACACTAGTACATGTGTTATATATGTATATATACAGGGTGTTCATTTTTGAACATTCTGCCAAGGGCCAGCCGAGAGTCGGCGTTATCATTTAATTATTAGGCCCAACAGCGTATTACAGCGTGTTACAGCGTAAAATTACTTTTCTTTCCATTTTTGCCAGAACTCTCTCTTTTTAATTAATTTCCATCGATCAATCTTTCCTATCTTATCTTCTGCTATGGCTTCCACTGCTCCTAATATTGGTCTTCCAATTAAGATTTTACCCCAGCCTCCCAAATACCTCCGAGGTGAGGTCCTGCCGGGTGCATAAAATGCCACTCAATATTCTCTTTTTCCAATATCGGAATAACCTGTGTATTTTCGCTTATCGCTTTTCTGAATTCTTCGTTTGCATTTCCCAGCTCAGTTAACACTAGCTTAACTTCATTTTTAGTCTCTTCCATAGTGTCAGCTCCTGTCATTGTTCCGGTCATATAAAAGTCATTTTTAATTGTTCCTCCGACTGTTTTGTTACTGCAGTTGTTTGCAATAAATTTTTGTTCATATGTTTCTTTTTCAATGTTTTCTAACTCCCAAAATCTTTCTAAATCAATGTTTGGAATGGCTGTTTTGTTACTGCAGTTGTTTGCAATAAAATTTTGTATCCACGAGGGTACTTCAATTTTAGGCAATGCTGGTAGTTTTTCTGAAACCACAGCATTACCACTTGTTCCTTGCTCACATATACTGAGCATGTTTTTAGGATTTTAACATTATTAGTATTCCTTGCATCCGCCTTTACTTCCCTTAGATATTGTCGCAATGGGTTGACAATATCCCTTAATTCTTCTTCACTAACTTTTCTAATGCGTCTACTTTCCTATCCGAAAACATTTTTGTCATCTTATAATATATATATATATATTAAGTTTAGTTTTTGTATAAAAATTTAGATTAAATGATGACTTATCCCGCTCTCCCGCGATGAATCTGTCCAGCGACGACGAAGATTACCACAACGACTATCGAGATTTTTCTCCCTCGACGACGATTACACGACGAGTCTCCAAAAATTTTTCTCCCCCGACGACTGTCGAGTCTCCAAAATATTTTTCTCCCTCGACGACGATTACCACGACGATTGTCGAGTCTCCAAAAAATTTAACTTTCGATGTTTTTGGTCTCGAAAACGCCCAACACTTTTCTGTGTTATATTATATGTATTAAACAATCTTTTCTTTGTTTAAACAAATTATTTTATACAATGCCTCTTACCACTGTTGGGGGAGAGCAAAGTAAATTGTTTTTGCAACCTGTAGCTGACTATCGGACTTTAAGGTGCTGGTTTAACTCTATGTCTCTTACCACTGGTGGGGGAAAACAATAGAGAGTCTCGAAGGACCAAATGTTTAATGAATGATTAAACCGAGTTGACGTGTAAAATCGAACTGCCCGCTCTGACGAGCAGGCTCTTTATACAAAATGCTTAACCTAAATACAAATATAATATTGTGCAGCTGTCCGCATAGCGCCTAAATACTTAGAAATATAAAGTAAGGCGACTGCATGGCGCCTTTGGCCAGGTGGTTCTGACCACCGCATCGTCGGCACAGATTTGACCGGTCCTGCTCGCTTTTGCACTGTCTCGCGAGGTGGCCAAACTCCAGACATCTAAAACACTTGGTAACGCTAATGCGCACCCGAAGTCTTGACCTGACCCATCCCACTTTTAGGAATCCGGCAGACAACGCTTTCTTTGCTCTGTCTGCGGGAAGCCTAATCGAGACAGTTTGTGTCTGCCCGTACGCCTTACGCAGGGTGATGTCCTCCAGGGAGATCTCCACGTCAAATTGTTCGCGGAACGCCTTGGTAGTGACCTCATCGAGGTCCCTGGATTCGATGGTCACCCGGCGAGCGAGGGATCGTACCTCTGCTTGCTCGCCCAGCGTATTACCCACAAGGCTCCTGAATGCCGAGGTATCCATACCTGGCTTATTCAGCTTCAGGAGCAGCTCGCCCTTTTGGGTCCTCCGTATCCTGGAGACCGCCTTTCCAAGCTCGCTGAGCTTCTCGTCCGCTTTGACCTTGCGGAGTATATCCGCGTAGCTAGCGTCTCCCTTCGCTGCTATGATTATAGCGTCAGGCCGCGGCTTCTCCATGCGGACCTATGGCTTCTTTGGCTTTCTGGCCTTCTTGTGGGTTACCTCTGTCCACTGTTCTCCTCCACGCCTGAGGTCTTCACCGCAACCGGGCTATCCTTGGCAACGACCGAGTCACCCTCTCTCCTACTTCGCTTGCTGTGGGGTGTGCGAGGTGTGCTCGACCCTGGACGCAGCTTCCTTTTCACTTCCACCACCGGTCTAGACGGGGGGGACGTCTGCGAGGACTGATTCGTCCTAATAACGGCTTTAGCTCCCTCATCGTGGAGCTGGATGGCTACCAGCGCGTAGAGCGCCTTAATGCTCTCTATAGAGTCGCGCATCGGTTGGTGGATGGAGCGCCGTTTGCCATCCTCCTACATCTCCACCAGCTTGGAGATCTCCTGGCCGAGATCGCATAGCGCTGTGCCACGCTGGCTCATCAACTGAACCTGTACTGCCAACTTAATGACGATGCACCAAAAAGCGTGCTTGGAGATTTGCCAAGTTTTTGCGGGACGGAGGCAGTAGCGGCATTACCCTAGCAGTCATTTCTGCAAGATATCACTCCGCTTACTGAGATGCTAAAATGCTGCTACCGTCAGCCCAAGTTGCTTCAATTCCTAATGGGGGTTGCAGTGGTCACATCGTGCGTGTGTGCGTGTGCCTCTATGAAAAAAAAAAAATGAAGAAACAATAATACATGGTTTTAGCTTGTAAATGAATGTATATTTATTTCTAATCATGAATTTTTTTAAATATTCTCAACAAAGGCTAAAAATTCATCGCTGTTTTCACATATAATATCTGCATTTAAAATTTTGTGAATATCCCATTCTTCGCTAATGGGCTCTTCAGATAGAAGCTCTGGAAGAGTGTGCTCCATTCTTTGACCCTCTTCAGTGACGTCGAACAACTCTGTTTCCAATAGCTCAAGCCATTCCGATCGACTGAGCTCTGTGAGTTTCGGGCTTGATGGTGATGCTTGTGGTGGTGGCGTTAGTTGATGTATCCCCTCGGTAGCTCCTCCAGTGGGGATTGGCCAGGGCATGAGCTCCCCCAAATGTAGGCTCATTGGATTTTCTTCATCCATCATGTTGAAGAAGTCTTGTATGTTCCGCGACATCTTTTTGTATGAGACAGTTGAAATCAAGGCGCTCTTTTATATCCCAAACTCTACACCGACTGCATTTCTTTCAAACATAAATTATCAAAAAGTCATACACACGTTCCAAAGGTTTAAACAATCTTAACACTAACAAGCTTATCTTTTATCAGAATCCCTCTTTTTAGGATTTCCATTTCCTTTTCATTTATTTTTAATATATATTGATAATCCGCACACGTACGTTTACATGTACATGTTTATAAAAGTTCACTTATATTTATGCAAGAGTTCTGATCATTTGTGAACCCAAGCCATTTAACTAGTGCTCTATCATTTCGTCGGACCGCCAGCTTCAACGCCTTATTGGGGATACCGTCTGGTCCTGGGGCCTTTTTATCACCCAGTCTTTTAGTTGCATCCAAGACCTCTTCCGGTGTGACTCTCTGAATAAGCTCCGTACGCTGGATTGGGCTTATTTCTTGTAGCCGCGGGTGTTGTGGAAACAGCGTCACCACTATGTTGGCTAAAGCCGTGGGACAAGTCACCCGAACGGTCTCCTGGCTCCGCATCTTTTTCATGACCACCTTGTATGCGGTTCCCCATGGGTTCACATCAGCCTCCTCGCAGATTGCCCGAAAGCAGCTGGCCTTGCTTCTCTTAATGCTGCGTTTCAGCTCTCTTTTGGCTCCTCTGAGGTCATCAAGCCTACTGGCGAATTCCGGGCGGCCCCTGGCACGTTGGGAGCGCCTTCTGGCCAGTAGGCACGCTTTCCTTAGCTGGTTGATTTCCTCATTCCACCAATAGCAGGGCGTTGCTCGTCTGCTCGGCTTTCTCCTGGGCATGGTCAAATCGCATGCGTCCGTAATGCAGCGCATTAGGCTTATTGCCATGTTGTCGACAGATTGCCCTATGGCTGGGAACACGGTATGGCCTAAGGCTTCGGTGAGGGTATCCTCGTCTAGGAGGTTTCCCTTCCACTTGGGCCCACATGTTTGGGGTCGCGGCTGTCTTTGCGATATTCCATTGATCACGAAGTGTATCCCTTGGTGTTTAATGAATGATTAAACCGAGTTGACGTGTAAAATCGAACTGCCCGCTCTTTATTTATACAAAATGCTTAATCTAAATACATATATAATATTGTGCAGCTGTCCACAAGGCGCCTAAATACTTCGAAATATAGTGTAAGGCGACTGCATGGCGCCTAAATTCTTAGAAATTGTATGCAGCTGCTTGTAAGATGACCGCTTCGGTGCCTAACAGCTTCTGGGTAACGCGACCGCATCAGCGCCTAACAGCGACGGATCACTGCGACCGTCGCGACGCTAACCGTCGGCAACCCGTCGCCAGCAAAAAAACAGCAGTTGTGAATCTGGCCTGCATGGGTCAGCCATCAGCTGGTCAGACCGTCACACGCTCATACTCCAACACTTACACTAGTACATGTGTTATATATGTATATATACAGGGTGTTCATTTTTGAACATTCTGCCAAGGGCCAGCCGAGAGTCGGCGTTATCATTTAATTATTAGGCCCAACAGCGTATTACAGCGTGTTACAGCGTAAAATTACTTTTCTTTCCATTTTTGCCAGAACTCTCTCTTTTTAATTAATTTCCATCGATCAATCTTTCCTATCTTATCTTCTGCTATGGCTTCCACTGCTCCTAATATTGGTCTTCCAATTAAGATTTTACCCCAGCCTCCCAAATACCTCCGAGGTGAGGTCCTGCCGGGTGCATAAAATGCCACTCAATATTCTCTTTTTCCAATATCGGAATAACCTGTGTATTTTCGCTTATCGCTTTTCTGAATTCTTCGTTTGCATTTCCCAGCTCAGTTAACACTAGCTTAACTTCATTTTTAGTCTCTTCCATAGTGTCAGCTCCTGTCATTGTTCCGGTCATATAAAAGTCATTTTTAATTGTTCCTCCGACTGTTTTGTTACTGCAGTTGTTTGCAATAAATTTTTGTTCATATGTTTCTTTTTCAATGTTTTCTAACTCCCAAAATCTTTCTAAATCAATGTTTGGAATGGCTGTTTTGTTACTGCAGTTGTTTGCAATAAAATTTTGTATCCACGAGGGTACTTCAATTTTAGGCAATGCTGGTAGTTTTTCTGAAACCACAGCATTACCACTTGTTCCTTGCTCACATATACTGAGCATGTTTTTAGGATTTTAACATTATTAGTATTCTTTACATCCGCCTTTACTTCCCTTAGATATTGTCGCAATGGGTTGACAATATCCCTTAATTCTTCTTCACTAACTTTTCTAATGCGTCTACTTTCCTATCCGAAAACATTTTTGTCATCTTATAATATATATATATATATTAAGTTTAGTTTTTGTATAAAAATTTAGATTAAATGATGACTTATCCCGCTCTCCCGCGATGAATCTGTCCAGCGACGACGAAGATTACCACAACGACTATCGAGATTTTTCTCCCTCGACGACGATTACACGACGAGTCTCCAAAAATTTTTCTCCCCCGACGACTGTCGAGTCTCCAAAATATTTTTCTCCCTCGACGACGATTACCACGACGATTGTCGAGTCTCCAAAAAATTTAACTTTCGATGTTTTTGGTCTCGAAAACGCCCAACACTTTTCTGTGTTATATTATATGTATTAAACAATCTTTTCTTTGTTTAAACAAATTATTTTATACAATGCCTCTTACCACTGTTGGGGGAGAGCAAAGTAAATTGTTTTTGCAACCTGTAGCTGACTATCGGACTTTAAGGTGCTGGTTTAACTCTATGTCTCTTACCACTGGTGGGGGAAAACAATAGAGAGTCTCGAAGGACCAAATGTTTAATGAATGATTAAACCGAGTTGACGTGTAAAATCGAACTGCCCGCTCTGACGAGCAGGCTCTTTATACAAAATGCTTAACCTAAATACAAATATAATATTGTGCAGCTGTCCGCATAGCGCCTAAATACTTAGAAATATAAAGTAAGGCGACTGCATGGCGCCTTTGGCCAGGTGGTTCTGACCACCGCATCGTCGGCACAGATTTGACCGGTCCTGCTCGCTTTTGCACTGTCTCGCGAGGTGGCCAAACTCCAGACATCTAAAACACTTGGTAACGCTAATGCGCACCCGAAGTCTTGACCTGACCCATCCCACTTTTAGGAATCCGGCAGACAACGCTTTCTTTGCTCTGTCTGCGGGAAGCCTAATCGAGGCAGTTTGTGTCTGCCCGTACGCCTTACGCTGGGTGATGTCCTCCAGATCTCCACGTCAAATTGTTCGCGGAACGCCTTGGTAGTGACCTCATCGAGGTCCCTGGATTCGATGGTCACCCGGTGAGCAAGGGATCGAACCTCTGCTTGCTCGCCCAGCGTGTTACCCACAAGGCTCCTGAATGCCGAGGTATCCATGGCTTATGGCTTATTCAGCTGCAGGAGCAGCTCGCCCTTTTGGGTCCTCCGTATCCTGGAGACCGCCTTTCCAAGCTCGCTGAGCTTCTCGTCCGCTTTGACCTTGCGGAGTATATCCGCGTAGCTAGCGTCTCCCTTCGCTGCGATGAGTATAGCGTCAGGGCGCGCCTCCTTCATGCGGACTTCATGGCTTTCTGGCCTTTTTGTGGGTGACCTTTGTCCACCGTTCGCCCTTTGTAGGTTCCACGCGTTTCGGAGCCTCAACGCCTGAGGTCTTCGCCGCAACCGGGTTTTCCTTGGGGACGACCGAGTCGCCCTCTCTCCTACTACGCTTGCTGGGGGGGGGGGGGGGTGTTCGACCTTGGGCACAGCTTCCTTTTGACTTCCACCACCGATCTAGATGGAGGGGACGTCTGTGAGGACTGGTGTGTCCTAATGACAGCCTTAGCTTCATCATCGTGGAGCTGGATGGCTACTAGCTCGTAGAGCGCTTTTATACTCTCAATGTCGCGCATCGGTTGGTGGATGGAGCGCCGCTTGCCGTCCTCCAACATCTCCACCAGCTTGGAGATTTCCTGGCCGAGGTCGCATAGCGCTGTGCTGCGCTGCCTCGTCAGTTTATCAACATCATCCCTGCAGATCTCCGGTGGCAGCGTTGGCGCCACTCCACCTACTGGGGACCTCAACGTCCTCCCACTCTTCGCGAACGCGTCGCCACTCTCGTTTGTTTGTTTGTTGTTAATGTTTGTGATTGTACTCATTTTATTGGGTCCCAACTCCAAGTCGTTATTTCTGGTCGTTGTACAGTTGCGTAATAATCCCATGGTCATCTTTGCAAGCAGGCAGGCATTTAAGGGTTGACACCCGCCCTTATGGGGTCGGGTGTTCAGAGCCGGATTCGCTTTAATCAGGATTGTATCAACTGAACCTGTACTGCCAACTTAATGACGACGCACCAGAAAGCGTGTTTGGAGATTTGCCAAGTTTTAACGGGATGGAGGCAGTAGCAGCATTACCCTAGAATACTGCTACCGTCAGCCCAAATTGCTTCGTAACCGTGTGGAGTTTCCAGTGCTCTCATTCCAAGGCATTACTGGACTCTGCCTTAGTCGCCTTCTCGTGTTGGTTGACCGCCAAGCGGATGCTTAACGGTTATCCGGGGGATACCTGGCCTACTGCCAGGTCACGAGTTGCTTGCACTACTCAGGACAAGAATCGCCTTGGACATTGCCATGTTAATGACGCTCAAGAACTTTCGCCTTATCCTAGTAGTGCCATCTCCGTGCCATATCAGTCGCCTCATACGACAAGCTACGACTCGCTGTGGTGGTATTCTTATGCCCGCCAACCACACGGATGTGTGTGTGTGTGTGTTGGTTATGCGAATGTATATGTTGTACGTACGAGTTGCTTTTGAGTTTGTATTCAAATTTAGTTAGTTGCATTTGAATTCGCAGTCTAGGTACTTTATGGTTACACTCCTATTTATTTTGTTTTAATTGTTGCCGAAATATTTTGCATTCCAGTCCATAATGAATTAATAACTTAACTACTTAGTTGCTCCTGATTTGTTTTCTTTTCAATTTTCATTTCAAATAAAGATTTCAAAGCGATCACAACGGTTTAATTCACAGATGCGTGTGGACACATATCAAAAATGTCCATAGAAATACATATTTCTTATTTTGTTTTTTTGTCTTGTTTTTCCCTATTTTTTGTTTTCTTGTCGAGCTTACAAATGGTGTTCGGCTTCAAACTAATATATATAAGTAAATGTGCTTAATCCGATTTCACATCGTTGTCGTATATTGCTACAATTAATGCTTTCTGATCTTCAGGCGCTTTATAATCTGAAGTCGTTTATATGTATGTGTGTCTTTGGTGTGTGTGTTTGTAATTTATGGCACGTTTGGAGTTCATAATTTTATAAATTTGTTTCTGTAGCCCTTTTTGAGTTTTGTTACACATAATCTTAGCATTCTATGATTTGCTTATTTTTGATTTTGTTTTTCATGTCAATGTCAAGTTTTTTGGGCAGTTTACATGAATATGTTTTAACATCAAACGTATTTTTATTCATTACAGCTTGTTCGTGAGTTAAATAATTATTTACTTGAACTATGCTTGAATTTAGTTTCGCTTCGTTTGCATATTTGATCTAAATGCTGTTACGCGTCGGTTTGTCCGCATGGGGCAGCTCCGGCCAGCCAGTGCTAAGTTAGGGGTGGGTCTGCCGACCGCACAATAAACGAGACTACACAAATCTACACATCACTAATAACAGCTGTTCTAACGAACAGTGCCAATTCAAAACACAAAAAACAAAAAAAAAACGATTTTACTCCCGGCTTCCAACGGCGGCTTTGGTGGTACTGCCTCCCGCCTTTCCTGTGGGGGTAATTAAATAATCTGGGCCCCCACCCTTTATTATCTTCCTTCCGAACCCAACTTGGGTTCCCCTCTCTCCATTTATAACTCTTAAAGCTTCATTTTCAACTGAACATTATTTCATGATTTATTCCGAAAATGGGGCCTTAATGCTAGCATTTAACAAAATTAATTGATTAACAATGCAACATTATAAATATTAATCTTAACAAAAAAAAAATAAATAAATAAATAATAACAAAAAAAATAAATAACAAAAAGAAATGACTGATGCAAAAAAAATAAATGATAACAACAAAAATAATAGTAACAAAAAAATAATAATACCAAAAAAAAGTAACAAAAAAAATGGTTCATCCAAAAAAAAAGAATAAATAATTCCAACAAAAAAAAAAGTAACCAAAAAAAATTAACATAAAAAAATGATCAATACCTGTTTAGAGGAGGCGCTTTTTTGCGTTCACCTGTGTTCGAATTGAGTTTATTAATTTTGCGTGATTATTTTTAATTTCTTTGGTTATACAATTTTCACTCTGCGTATATTATAAATGTATATTATTCTATTGACATGTATAGGTTTATTGTACAGTGGAGTGTGTTTTATGTGCTTCAAGTTATATATGTATGTATTTATGTATACGTTAGGTATTGTATGTATGTATGTTTGTATGTTTGATTTGATGCGCGTGCTTCGCTTGCCCATGCACGATCGACGAGTGCTAAATCAAGAGTGAGAGATGAACTTGCATGTGCAAGGTGAAGACAAAGGAAGGCAAAGACAAAGATTAGCGATGGGCAAGCAATTACGTTACGAAGCTACGTTACTTATCGATACTTGTTACGCGTCGGTTTGTCCGCATGGGGCAGCTCCGGCCAGCCAGTGCTCAGTTAGGGGTGGGTCAGACCCTGCCCGCCGACCGTACAATGAACGAGACTACTCAAATCTACACATCACTAATAACAGCTGACTAACGGACAGTGGCAATTCAAAACACAAAACATAAAAAAACGACTTTACTTCCGGCTTCCAACGGCGGCTTTGGTGTTACTGCCGTAGCGCTCCCACCCTTCCTGTGGGGGGCGGGGGTAATTAAATATTCTTGACCCCCACCCTTTTATATCTTCAAATCACATTCCTTATCCTAACCTACTTTGGGTTCCCTTCCCCCCCATTTATAACCCTTAGCCTTCCATTTTTAACTTATGTCCTTATTTATTCGGAAAATGTGTCAAAAGGCAGCATTATAAACATTAAGCTTAACACAACAAAAAAAATAAAAATATTAATGAAATAGAAGAAAGAAAAACAAAATTGTATGGCATGATAAATATTTAAGTTTGCCTTCTAAGCAAACTTAACAAAAACGCAAAACAAAAATAAATAATATCAAAAAAATAGTAACAAAAAAAATGAATAATAACCAAAAAAAATATATATACCACTTGTTTTCGCGGTGAGCAGCCCCAACTATCGATAGCATCGGCCCCGCTGTAACAACACCCCTGGATTTATAGGGATACCCCGAAAGAATCCTGGGAGCAAGGGGTTGTCTAAGGGTAACTTGCCCTATTTGCCGGTGCCCAACCTAGTCGAGCTGCCCATTTCAAAATCTTTCGACGCGCCCAACGTGGGGCTTACCACGATTGGATTCAGGGTCTCAGGTCCTTGGCATGGAAGACCCCTAAAGATCTCCCCTGAAGATCCTCCAAAAAATAAGCGTTGTTCCCGACTCGCCGGACTACTCTCGCCTTCAAGAACTTCTTCGCGAATTTGGCGTTAAAGCCCTTGGCAAAATTGCTCAACGCAAAATTTCGCCTATATACCTCTTGGCACGGCTTCGCATGAAATGTACGTGCCCGAATCTCTCCACGTTGATGACTACGCTCATAGGCTTTGTGTAGTTGTTGTTGGACCATTTGTCTTATCAATTGTATTTTGTCGGCGGCCCGTAAATGAACGATTTCATGTTCACACATGGATCTTAATTTACGAGCCAGTTTATAATTCGCCCCGTTTAAGAACATGTGGTGACCGAACACGGCAAAGAATGGCGTGACTCCGGTAGCTGTATGCACCGCGTTACGGATGGCCACTTCTATCTCCGGAAGGTACAAATCCCAGTCCCGGTGGTCCTGCCCAAGATACGCCCTTATGGATGTCAAAACTGTCCTGTTGACCCGTTCAGCCGCATTACTTTGCGGCGAATACACGGCCGTTCGCATATGTGAAATCCGAAAGACTCGATCATCTTTTTAGAGGTGTTTGATACAAATTGGCGTCCGTTATCCGAGTGAATGATTTCTGGCGTTCCGAATTTGTAGAAAACCTCGTTGACCAGGAAGTTGACTACGTTTGTCGCCGTAGCCTCCCGCATGGCTTTCAAAAAGGTGAACTTTGAGAAATGGTCAACGACTATAAATATCCATGCGTGCCCTTGCTTAGATCGCGGATACTTCCCGAGAAAATCTATGTACAGCTTTTGGAAGGGTCGTTCCGTCACAACTTCACTTCCAATTCCCACCTGCATACGGAAATTCGGTGCCTTACATTCCTTGCACGACTCACACTGCTTCACCCAATCTTTCACCTGTACAACCATGCCTGGCCAGTAGAAATGACGACGCAAGTTTTCCAAAGTCTTCACGACTCCACCATGTCCCGCCGTTTCATCTACGTGAGCCTTTCCGATTAGTCCGGCGGTCAAGGAGTTAGGGACTCACAACTTCCAAAACGTTCCTTCCAATTCCTCTTCCGGGCGAACAAACTCCATACGTTTGAATAGCAGCTCTCCCTCTACCTTCGTATCGGGTAACTTGTCTTGGTTCTGGCGTACATGTTCGAGCAAGGCTTGATATTCCTCAGACTCAAAATCGGTGGTGCTAAATCCCAACAGCTGCTCGGGATCAAGACGTATCTCCTCGACACTGCGCGAAAGTGTATCGGCCACTATGTTCTCCGTACCTTTACGATGTTCTATACGGAAGTCATATCCCTGAAGTTGTAAAGACCAACGAGCTAATCTCCCACCCAGATCTTTCATGGACATCAACCATTTCAAGCTGGAGTGGTCAGTGATACAAGTGAATGACATTCCCTCGATATAAGGCCTGAACTTCTTAATGGAGAGAATCGCCGCCAAACATTCCTTTTAATGGCTACCACTCGCTCGGGATCCATGCGATGATGAATCCCAGATACTTCAGGGACTTAAATATCTCGTATATGTTGCCTCCTGGTAATCGAACGAATCAAATAAAGAACCCGCCAGTGTTAAAACTGGCAAGCAAGTCTGCTATTAAAAAGTCATTAAAAAAAAAATTAAAATTAAAAAAATGGAAAATAAATTTATTTATTAATAATAATAAATCAAAAATAAATAAATAATTAATAAAAATAAAAATTTTAACAAAGTGCAATGAACAAAGCAAAAAGCAATGAAGTGAATTCTGAGGCTGAAGTGGACACAGTTGCTACGGTGCCGCAGGTGTGCCCAACAGACTCAGATATGTCGACATGGCCACTTGGAGCATCAATTAACGAGGACATCTTCAAATCTATGATTGAAATGGCGCTCCAGCGGACTGCGGTGGGAAAAAAGTAAGACTTCAAAGCCTACACACATACCCATTAGAAGAAAAAACGATCTCGCCAAATCAGCCAACGACTAACGGAAGTAGGGAAAAGAGCGCAACGCTGAAAATTTCGCGCGCAAACACACAAACGCGCAACTGAAACAAACAACGCTGGATTTTAAAACAGTGGCGCCAACTTCCATGAACACACACACCACACAGCATCAACACAAAAACAATTTACCAGCAACTACAACAACAAAAACAACTATTAATGACGACGCAACAACACTGAATACAAAGAAAAATAAAATTATGGACAACATAATAATAAATGCCAATAATCCCGAAGGGACTCAAAAGCAACACAACACAAATTCCACCACGCGAAGAAGCCTTCTCCCATCCCTCTCGCCAGAGTCACCTACAAGGAGCAACCTGACAAGGCCAACTGCTACCAAAAATATGTTGGTACAAAGTTGGCTCGGCGGAGCCCCGCCCACGCTTTCTTGCGAGCTGCGTAAAATGACAACAGGGGCTGGAACAAACCCCAGCCATACTTACCGCTCGCCATTAAAGCGCAGATGTGTGGATAATGACGAAGAGATGCACCCCTCTGACCGGCAGTTTTCAACGCCGGTATTTAAGAGCGGGCTTGCCATAAAGCTACATCAGGAAGCACGCCGCTTGGAATACACGAAACAAATTGACATGCAAAATCAGCATGATGTAGAGCAACAACTACAATTGCGTTACCGGCAACAACAGCAGCGAGAGGATGCTATTCTGGAACAGCATCAGCAATCACAGGACAAATTACAACAAGCAACGCAACTACAACTGAGCGCTCAAATACATCACCATACAAATAGCCTCCCAAAACAGCAGCCACTGCAGCAACTACGACAACAACATAAGCAACATGATGCCGAGCGCCTACAGCAGCAGCCATTCCAGCATAACCTACAACAGCTGATGAACGAAAATATGCATTCCAAAAAAATGCCATCAATTTTCGTACCATCAGTTGAGTCAATACTGCCTCTCCTGGAAAGACTCTCGAGGGTGCCAGGCGCAGGTAAATATGTGACGAAGGCGACAGCTAATAACGGTCTCCGCATCCAATGCGAAGACAGGGAAACCTTCGTCGCAATCAAGTCTGCCCTAGACGAAGACGGCATCCAGGCGCACACACACCAAATGCGCAGCGAAAAAGGCTTCAGGGTCATCATACGCGGACTCCATCACACTACACCAAATGAATGGCTGAGGGATCAACTGAGTAAGTTGGGCTTTACAGCAAGGTTTTCCAGGGCCATCCAACATAGATTCTCTGGAAGACAATTAAACATTTTTGATGTGGAAATTGCATCTAGAGAAGATGGGAGTCACAAACAAATACTTGCCTTAAAGCAATTGGGCTTTCAATCCGTCAGCGTCGAGAGACAGGCAATATCACGAGACCCAGTACAGTGCCATCGATGCCAGGCCTTTGGGCACACGAAGAACTATTGTAGTCGTAAGTTCGTCTGCATGAAATGTGCAGGCGATCATTCTTCGACGGCATGCCCAAAGCCCAGGCGGGAAGACCCAAAGTGCGCTAACTGTGGGAATGCACATGTAAGCTGCTATAAGGGCTGCCCAGCCTACAAGGAAGCGCGTGCCAAACTTGCGGCGAATCGTGTCGTTGCAGAAGAGCATAATGAAATCCACCAACATCGCAACACCCAGCACAAAATAGCAGCCACGCCTACTCGCCATATTCCACAGCCAGCACGGCCAAAATCAAGCCAGAAAACTGCAAATAATCGGCCACCTTCACCACCTGCAAATAAACATAAAAAATCATATAGTGATATTGTGCGTGGAGGACCGAGTGTTTCAAGAGTGCGAAACCCAGCCGGAAAACACTTGGCAAGGTTTCAGCATAAACTGCAACAAGAGCAACAAAACCTTGTTTCTCCGCACCAACAACAATTGATTGAAAACTCACCTGACAAAGTAGCGCACTCTGGAAGGAAACGAGGCAGCCACAAAAAGCAAAAATGTAACGACCAGCGGTCACCTCCACAGTCTCCACAGCAGTCTCGGCGTGAGCAAGCACAACACCCGCAACAAGAGAAGGAGCTCCAGCAAAACACGGCCATGTTCATGTGCCTAGAAAATAAAATTGACCAGTTATTAAATGTGCTTCTGCACATTGCAATACAAACCCAAAATAGCAATGCTGACAAGATAGCTCCACATGCCCAAGACGCTCCAAATGCGCTAAGCGCTCCACCTGCGCATGACGCTCCACATACCCAAGATGCTCGACAGGCACAAGAACACCATCATGTCGCCTCACAAGATCATCATGACGAGTCATGGACGGATGCGGATGACTCTGATAATGAATTCATCGTAGGCGAATATAACGAATATTTCGAATATATGTCACCCTGATGATTCGACGGCGGAGTACAACTACCTGAAAAGATAAAATAAAAGTTTAAAAAAAAATTAATTAATTAATTAATAAATAATATAAGTTAAAACTTACCTGATCAACGGAGATCCAATGGAGATCCAACGACGACGCCTTTCTAATCCTGTACCTGGAATAAAAGGAGGAAAAATAAACAATAATTACTAATTTGAATTATGAAATTATTACGAAACGTAATATAAAATAAAATTATAATAATAAATCAATAACGGAAATAACAACCAAAGCAACAATAAAAGTAAAATTATAATGGAATAATAAATACAAATAATATCTGATAACAACAAAAACAATAGCTCAAGCAACAGAAACATTGACAATAAATGTAACCTAATAAATAAATAAATAACATAAACAAACACATTATGAAAATAGATATACAACATACATAAAACATTTAATTACAAAAACGAAAAGGAATTATATGCACACATATAATACTCACCTAATAATACTCACGTGATCCACCGGCGTATCCTGCGCGTCCAGCTTGGCATAGTGTTCATCGGCGTTCACCCGTCTACGAGCACCTGAAAAGAAGGATAAACATAAATCAAATTTTGAATTTTTTTTGAATTTAATACAAAGCAATATAATATAAAACAATTATAATAATAGGGCAACAATATAGCAACAAAATAATAACATACACACCGAAACAATACACATGCAATATTAAATTATAATCAATATAAATACAATCTAAAATAGCATTAATCCAATTTAAAATTAATTCAAATCTATATCTATAAATTAATATAAGTTGTCAACGGCGGCTGTCCACATTTCACCTGAAAAGAGGAAAACAATCAAAATGAATACATATCAAAAATAAAGCAAAACTGCACCCTGCCAGCCTACCTGACCAATGGAAATTCCTACGACGATGCCATTATGATCCTGATCCTATACCTGGAACAGACGGAGAAAATATAAGCAATAATCACTAATTGATAATATTAATTTATTACAAAACGTAATATAAAATATAATGAAAAATTTCCTAATAATAAAATAATATAAAAATAATACAAACATAAGTACAAAACGCGCCACATGCAAAACATCCAAAACGAAAACCAATTAAATGCAAATAAATGCACGCATACATACAAAGCAAATATAGCCAAATCAAAGCAAATGAAAATAAATACACGCACACCTGCACGTGTATTAACTTGTGTATTAACACACTTTATAACTAAAAATAAATAAGGCGACTTACCTGATTCATCCGTGTGTCCAGAGCCTGATCCCTGAGTGTCCAGCTGTGCGAAACTTCCAACGGCGAGCCTCTCCAAATACCTGAAAGGAAAGAAAATATACACCATTATCTGACGATCATGCTGCTGCCGTCGGCAAAACGGCGCTACATACCCCAGCCACTCCAGCATGGAACAACAAAGATAACTCCCCGGCGCAAGCTGCTCATTCAGTACCTGTAAAAATAGATTTAAATTTATTAAATGTTATTAAATGTTCTTACACTTGTTCATTAGCTATAAGCAATTGTAAATGTAAACATCAAACACAGGGTGACCCACTATGTAACTCGATTGTGCAGCTATCGCAATATCGATAGCTTGTATGTTAAATGTTAAATGTTCTAGTATTTAATCGGCTGTAATTGTTGGCCCTAGTATTTATACAATAAGTTGTTATTATTGTTGCAATTTAAATTTTGTATATGTTGCCTCCTGGTAATAAGACAAGTTGAATAAAGAACCCGCCAGTGTTAAAGCTGGCGAGCAAGTTTTGTCATTAAAAGATACTTCAGGGACTTAAAACAAAATTTGGATTTCTGCAAACCGATGCAAAGGTTTGCCTTCCTGAGTCAATCTCCTACTCTTCGCAAGTATTTTACATGGGTTGGGAAAATCGGGGGCGATAGTCAATAGTTCATCCAGATAGACAAAGACATTGGATCTCAGCTCGGCGGGTATCACCTTGTCCATCAGACGAACAAGTCTTTGGGCGGCATTGCATAGCCCGAATGGCATCATTCGGAAGTGGTATAATGGCCTTCCAGGTACCGCGAAAGCAGTATAGGGCTTACTTTTTTTGTCCAGTTCGACCTGCCAATACGCAAACTTCAAATCTACGCTGGAGATGTAGTATGTTTGGTCGATCCTGGACAGTATGCCTTCGCATGTTCGCGCTCCTTCGCACTGCCTGTCCCTGAATTTCCGATTCCTTACTTCTAAATATCTTCTGAACCTTTCATCGAGTGGCAAATGCCTGATTAAATTATTATTCTTATTGCTACAAATTTCTCCGGGCTGGCTTCTTATTTCCTCTCTTTTCCGGATGGTATCCTCGAACGTGAGTCGCCCGTCCGTTTTTGGTTTCTTTGCTTATTACCTTTTTGAAAGCTCAAACCTCTTGCTCACAGATGGCGCTAAATGTAAAACGCAACAAATTATTGCCCCTTTTTAGGAGGAAACTGAAATATATTATAGACTCGACAACATTGTAACATGAGTTAAATTGTCTCATGAAATTTACGGCGTACTCAGAGTTGTGACTGAAAGAAACATTAAGAGCCAATTAAGTTCTGATAGGGGTACCTTCATATTTCGGCTTCATCGGCTGCTTCTGCTCGCTACAAAGTACATTTAGCTTGGGTGTTAATGCCGGCTTGCACCTACATATATGCGCTCACTACGAGCTCGCCATTTATGTAGGCTGTGTCCACATCCATTTGATGTATCTCCATATCAAGTTCCGCTGCCATGGACACCAAAAGTCGGACTGATGTGAATCGTGCTACAGGTGAATACTTTTCATGAAAATCCTCTCCATGCCTTTGTGCGTATCCTTTAGCGGCTAATCGCATTTTCTTTTTCCTGAAACGGTACCATTGTCTTTTGTACGAAACACCACCGTCTTTCCGACGATTAGCGAACATTGCGTTTTGTTCTTCACGATCCTCATTATATTTAAGTGCTTTTTATTCTTCAAGAATTTTGACGCGAAGCACATCGGGACGGGGCAAGTCATCTCGTGCTTCCATCGCACATTTGAACATTTCATAAAAGTCAGGCAAACTGTATAGCAACAAAATTTCCAACAAATCATTTTCAATCGCGACATCTTGCTTTTCGCACTGGCCCCTTTGATTGATACTGCAATTTCAACCAGTATTCCTTCGCCGAATTACAATCTTCGATTATAGCCAACTCCGATGGGCTAATCGACAACCGCGCACGCCTGCTCATCGTATGTTTTCCATACAGCTCGATCTGCAGCATTTTCGTGTCAAATTTTCATTTCCCCTTTTTAGGCGGAAACAAATATATTAGGGACTTGACAAGCGACTTATTACACACCCTTCCGCCAAAATCACACTTTGGTGTCGAAAACATCAAAGAGTGATAAACGCTTGGAGAGCAATTGTTAATGGCAATAAAGTTATCATTGTTTAATATCCTTTGCGTGATATTTGCCAATAGGGCGGCCTTGTACATCCTCTAATTCGTAATAGCTATGACCGACTTTGGCTTTGATTCTAGCTTTCACAAAGGCTGGTGCTAATTTTGCACTAAATCCTTTAGCAAAGTTACTCAGTTGAAAGTTTCTTCTATATACTTCTTGTCATAGGTTTTTTCTCCTATAATATCCGGTAGTTCTTTAGTTAAGTTTTTGCAACTATTAACTACAGGACTACTAGCGAGTAAAGCCAAGTCCGGTAGTTGTTCGAGTAAACTGCATATTTCATCAGTTACTCCGTGTTCGTTCCCTTCGAAACAAGTTTGCGTGCACTGATCCACGGTGCACGCGACAATCCGTTTTTTTCAGGATTGCATTTGGCACATGACGGCTTGTACGTGTCACGCTTTCCACATCCGTAACAAACACTTTACGTTCGGCTACACATTCTTGGTATCGATGACCAGATCTCCCACAATTCCAACACCAAACAGTTATTGCAGCGATCTCTGAATTTTCTCGCCTGCATAGTACATGTCGCAAATGCTCGAGATTAAAAATCGGTACATATTAAATCTCATGCTGCACTTCCGGTATTAAATTAGCTTGAAGCACCTCGAGTAATGACTGCTCGGACATAATCTGTGTAAGTCGGCTAACATCATAATGGCTTCATGATAGTTGTCGAATGGTTCGTTGTATTTTTGTTTTCTCAACGAAATGGCTGTGCGAATGCCTAAATCTGTTCGACCATCCTTGAAATGAGACTTCAACGCTCGACACAAGTCGGGCCAACAAACGGACGAAACACTTTTATGGTATCTCCAGTACCATTCACTACTACTGCTTTCAAACAGGTTACTAGCATAGCGCGATAGCAGCTCAAAGTTGCCATCCAAAGTCTGTGCTGTAAGCGCTTCTACACGATAATTATGAATGTCCCGAAAATTTCAACTTCCAATTAGAAATAATCTGACTTATTCTATCAGAACGTAAACTCCCGCATTGCTGCGATCCCATTGGCGAGGAACTATTTGGTGGCTGTACACCATTTCTGGGGAAATTTTCTGAATCTACTGGACCAGGGAGTTGGAATAGTTGTTCAAAGGATTGTCGTTCTCTACTATGAATAGAAGGTCCAGCAGGAGGATGAACATCAACAGGGGTGCTCACTGGATTCTGCACTGATAGTCTTTGAAAACCTATCTCAATTGCTTGTGACAAAAGTTGGGTTTGCTGAGCAATTGCTTCAGCCATTGCACTGACAATAGATTGCTGCAGGCTGGTAGCAATCTGGCTTTGAGCATTACTTTGCTCCACCACTATGTGAGGGTGCTGAGACACTCCTGACTCTTGGTTATCACTTTGCACTGTGCTAGTACTAGCTAGAATTCGCTTCGCTTGTTCTTTTACAACGGACGTGTTTATTTTTTGCGCATCGTAATTTATTTAGTTTCATTCCTTTTGAATCGAAATATTTATTTATTGTGATCGTAAAATTTTGGTGACATTGTGTTATACCGGTTTGTTGTAAAACACATTGTTGAACATTAATATTGCTCTAAAGAATTAAATATTTGTGTTTAAAGTGCAACAACAAATAGCAGCCCAAATTCAAGCTCTTGTGTGGTTTTGTGTTCGCCTGCAATTTTGTTATTGTATTTTTACGCTCTCGCTTGTCTCTCCGTGTTTTAAAGTGCATCTTTCTCTCGCGCTCTTAATAACATTGTTGGTGGTAGCGGCTGTTTACTTCTCTAGTGTTATATTCCGTTGTGTCTCTTTTCTCATTTTTCGGTCGTCGCGCCCCCGCCGTTCTATTTTTTTTTTTTTTTTGCTAATCATTGTTTTTGTGCGTAAGTACACATCATTTGTAATAGTTTAACCCTTGTGTGTACTTAGGGGTTATTTTGTGTTTGCTTTTAATCTGCAGTTCTTTTTCAATTTTATTAAATTAAATCATTTATTCCTGTAATTATGTCTGTTAATGTCTGTTACATTAAAAATTGCCAGGTCCGTGCAAATACTAGGATGGGCTTTGTTTGTTGCTGGCTGTACGATAATATAGCACACGAAAAATGTGCTGGCCTAAATCGCCGTATTATTGACCTGATTGATTCCAAATCAGGTCTAAAGTGGACATGTGACAAGTGCAGGGATGTTGAGAGGGACATGATGGGATTTATTAGGCAGACTAAAAATGGCTTTGGAGATCTCTTCGGTAGGTTTAAAAAACTTTTCGATGGGTTCTCTGCTATGGAAAATAATTTCAAAGGTTTGAAACTTTTGAATGAATCTCCGAAGCGTAAAAAGGCCAATTTTAGGCTGTCTATTGGCCCAAATGAACTTCCCGTCCCTGCACAATTGCCCACAAAGTCCGTACCTAACTTAGAATTGATTAATCTGTCTTCCCCATCTGTACAAATACCAGATAGAAGCGAAGATAACAACACTATGCCCATGGATGTTGTTGTTTCTATCCCCGAAATTGTGGTCGATTCAGTGAGTGTTGACACCGTTGATGCAATTCAACATTCGGGTGCTAACACATCACTGGAATCAAATGGTCGTTTAACCAAAACAATAGCTCCACCGGATGCTGTTTCTCGGCCTCACCCAGTTTCAATACCCAGTCTAGCAGGCTATGATGCTGCTAACTCAACTGCCAAATTCTGAGTTGAAGTACTAAGTGACGTTCTACAAATAGGACAGACTCGTTTGTTGCCAGTTCTATTGTTAAAACAAGTGTGTCGAAAATAATGATTACACCGTGTGGCCAGAAGCTGATTCGGATGTTCAACCTCTAATGTACACACGCAACAGCTCACACTTTTCAAACGACCAAGAGAATTTAAATTGTCAATACTTCGACGTACTGGCATCGCTATATTAGCATAGCAAAATATTAAGATAATTACTAAAAATAATAACTAAAAAACCTGGTGTTACAAATTACTTTCACCAGTTGGAACTCAAAACTATAGATAATATATGATATATTGAAAATGCATTATATGTGTGTGGATAACTATGCGCACTCCTTTCTGAGAATAGGTATGCTGGCCTATTTTTTTGTTATTTACTTGATCAACGAAAAGATTTAGAAAAAAAACAAAAACAATAGGTGATGTCATGGCGCGGCAAGCAGTAGCTCTGAGCCACTAGCTCTCATCCAGCAACCTCCACAAAACAGGACTAAGTTACGTTTCGTAATGCAGCTTACACTCGCCTCCAACTTAGATTTGACGTGCTTGACCGACATTTACATTTGGTAATAGAATAGTTGTAAAAGAAAGTGTAATTGTCTCAATGATCCTATTTGCTCCACAGTGTTAACCCCGACAAAAATGCGCGACCAACCACCTGAGTTGAATCCAACGACAAAAATGCGCGACCAACCACCTGAGTTGAGTCCAACGACAAAGATGCGCGACCAACCAACTGAGTTGTATCCAACGAATCCGGAATGTGGCATAATATTTTGGCTTGTAGGCATAAAATAGAATCAAATACTCATTTACTAAAAAAAATAGAATGTGCTCCATAATATTAACACCGATCTAAATGCGCGAACAACCACCTGAGTTGAATCCAACGACAAAAAATGCGCGACCAACCACCTGAGTTGAGTCCAACGACAAAAATGCGCGACCAAACACCTGAGTTGTATCCAGCGAATCCGAAATCTAGCTTAATGGTTTGGTTTGTAGGCATCTCCATAGACACGTAGAGAGTAACCACTTTTAATGTTCCACTTCGTGGCGGACCGTAGCTTAATTATCCACAAATTCTCTTCCAGCGAGGCTTCACACTTACCGTAGTACTACAAGGAGTTTGCTGCGATTCTGCTGTATTTCACCGTTTTTGGCAATTACTTTGCGACAATTCGCCTTAAAATGCCCTATTTCACCACATTCGTAGCAAGCAGCATTTGTGCGTTTCTTCTTTGTGGTGACCTTCGCACTGACGCTATGTCTTTGTCTAACGGTAAAGACCTATTCTTCCTTCAACTTTATACATAGGAATTCAAACGCTGGAAGATTGTCGCGCGTCTCGATGGCGACAACAAAATTCGCATAAGTCTCTGGAAGGTTGGAAAGCAAAATAATGACCTTGAGCTCGTCAACTATTGCTATTCCAACTCCGGCAAGCTGATCCACAATTTCGTTAAATGTGATCAAATCGCTATCCATGCTTTGCCCCTTCCGCCATGCGTGAATTGTGCAACTTGTTATATAACGAGACTTTACGCACCGGCCCGCTTGGCTGATGGACTTCGCGCAACTTAATCCATGCCTCCTGCGACGTTGTGCAATTCTTGATGTATCCCAACTGCGATGGCCTAACACTTAGCTTGATCGTTGCCAATGCCTTACGATCCAGCGCTTTCCAGTTATTATTTTCGCCAACATCAGACTTCAGAAAATCCCCCGACGCAAACTCCCATAGATCTGCATGCCCCAACACGCTTTGCATATGTATGCTCCAAGAATCATAATTCTTCGCTTCAAGCTTCTCAATTTGGTATAACGCACTCATTTTTCTATTTTTGCGACGCAATTTACATTTGCACACGTAAATGCCGCTTTGTTCTTTTAACACATCCGAGTTCGTAACTGCGGATATCGAGTCAATAAACCGATCTTATCAGGCCACGTATCCTGGGCCCATAACCTATTGGACAGAAATTTCCCCGCGTCAGGGAATGCCTGGATAAGATAATACAACCCAAGTACCACAGTCGTTGTGTCGTCGTTTATTCGGGACTAAAATATTGATTAACATAATTGTAATGCTTAACATAATGAGTACGCATTTATGAGGGACTTAACATATGTAAGGATGCACGGTTGCATTGAATGTAAATTAACATAATTTCAACAGTCTCCACATCCAAAAGATCTTTTGATGGTTGCTGCTCTGTACTCTGGGAAAGGGTGTATTAATTATTTTATAAAATTTTAATGCCGGTAGTTATTTGTGTCTTATTTTTTTTTTTTGCACTGTGTGTATCCTTTTTTTTTGTTATTGGGGTTATTGTTCACTTATCTCTTAATGTTGTTTGCAGAGTTAATTAAGATTACTTAACGTATTATATTAATATTTTTCCAGTTGCTTCCTAATTAATTATAAACAAAATTATTCACAAAAAAAAAGTTTATCCCAAAAAAAAACTAATTAAAAAAAAAATTAATTAAAAAAAATTTAATAAAAAAAATTACATTATATACTATAAGAGGTTATCTTGGGGTTTTTTGTGATCCAGCGGTGACTGTACTGCTCCTCCCGCCGTCTTCTTGCTCCAGATTCGTTAACTATGATTAGCTTGTGTCTGTGTCCATAGGTGGGATTAAAGTGTCGATTCACACAAAAAATTTGAATTTTTGTTTCTTCACAAAATGTTACTTTTTTTCAAAAAAAATTAACGTAGGTTCTTTTTTTTTCTTTCCTCTGTTTAATTTGAAGGTAACTTGGGTTAAACGCGGTTTTTTTTTCGTCACGTGTTCTTTTCTATTAATGTTTTATTTCTACTTCCATGAGGGAAGAGAGAAAAAAATGTTGGTGCCCGAAGCGGTGAACCCAGATCAAACCGATCGCCTTCAAAGTCAGAATCCCACTCCCTTGGCGATTAAAATCTTTTGTCTGCCAAGCCTGTAAGCTGCTCGACGTTGTAATAATTTACCCTCTAGGGGGCGTCGGCAGAAGCTTGGCTAGGCAATTGAAAACCGTGGTCTTGTTTTAGGCATAATCTTTAATTGGCTTTGGTAGGCGCACTACAATATTGTAAGTCTGGCAACATAATTATTCTGAAACTGTTGTTGCTCCTGGATCTCAAACGCACGCAATATTGTTTTGTTTACTGAGATGGTCATTATCAATATTTTTGAATCGAATAATGTTTCTACATCTCCACACAGCAGATAACTGTTATATCAGAAGTAGTTGACTTCAAAATTTGAAAGCCTGTACAGCTGCAAATTACTAGTATTGTTTCTTTTCTTTATTCAATACTGCTATAGATAGAATGCCTAGTCAATGGCCATTAATTAAGCTCCTGTTAGCTTATTGCATACTAGCATTTTTAAACTGAAACAGGCCCCACGACATTGGGCGCCAATAAAATATAATTATAACTAATTAATAAACAGGCCACATGATTGGGCGCCAATAAAATATAATTATAACTAATTAATAAGAACTGTAATGAACAGCGTGAAGCTGATGTGCGATTAAATCGTACGGAGTACGCGCTTGCTGTGGCTGAAGCTCGCCGGCAATTGGGGTGGGTGATTGTTGGACAACCGCCGAATTAAAATTGCTCCGAGCATTAGTTATTATATTTTATAATTCGCGTACTATATTTTAACATTAAAGGAAGGTAGAAGACAAGCCATGGATGTGAGAAAGAAGAAAGAGGAAAAGTAATAGAGGGATCAAATGACTCGAATTATAGGGTCATCCTTTTTGTGGTGCTACCATGTTGGTGCACTCGCCCACCCTGCCATGATTCGGCCTATGCAAAAAGCAGAATCCCTTAGGAAGCCCTACGCCAGCTATCCTATCTCCATCAGGAGTTACATGTCATCCACACTATAAGAGAAGTCAATGCATTTCTAACTCAATCCACGAAAGGCATATATAATTCATATTTTTCATATTTTATAAACGGTAGGTAAATTCATTAAATTACGAATTTATAGATATAATGACAAAAGACGAAAGTGAGGGTTATATCTTAAACGCATGTTTGCAGATAGATTGGTAAATAAATTTGGTTCCGAATCAGGATCAATATTGGAAATATAATTAATAAAAATTCCGGTTGGTACTTAACCAAAAATGCCGATTGGTACTTAACCAAAAATGCCGGTTGATCAGAGCCACTCCTCATTAACTTGTCAAGCAGTAGTGACATGCATCATCAATTCAACTAGGGCATGCCAATATATACAATTTCCTTCTAAATCAAATCGATATGCAAACATCCGCATGTAATTTTAGGCTTATAATAAAAAAAACTATTAATAAAACTTAACACGAACAAAAAACTTATTTGTTCACTTTCCAAGTGTAAGGCCGGGCTACTATACTAAGGCCAAGAATTATTATAATTACTGTTGAATATGAAATGATCCTAAGATATTTATATAAATTTGATAATTGGTATAATTAATTATTTCATCTTACTATCATGCCAAAAAAAAAAACAAAAATACACAACGCGAAACTATTTGTTTGCTGAGCAGTGTGGCTGATATTCTAAGAGCCCAGTTGAATAATTGCTAAGGTGTAAAGAGAGAAATAAATCATTTTTTCTACTCACATTATACTGTGTTTTACTTTTAACGCTCCTCATAACAAAAGAGAGCAACTTACATACATCATCCCACGCTGGAAGTACTTCCTGGTGTTGGTGTGTGTCGCTGTAATCATGAAAGAGAACAATTATTCCTGACCACGGCGAAAGCTCGCTCACAGCATATACCATGCACTGCGACAAGTCTTTGTGTGTTTAAATTCAGCATGCACTTCTAAATGAAAATTACTTACTAGTATTAGGTATATAGTAAATTACTTTCTAAGTACATGGCACCGACTCAATTTCCTTTTTATCTTGTATTTAACTAATTGTAATTTAAGTGTAATTTAATAAATTTTCTCGATCTCGTCGACCGGCACACGCGCATTTGTTTTTCTTATATATGCACAACGGTGAAATTAAACAGCTCATAACGGCAGTTTTTTCTGCAAGTAGCATTGCACGTAAATGAATATTTTACACAGTTCAACAACGAACACAAAAAGGAAATTGTTTGGGTCCCCCAAAACTTTATGTTAACGCCGATAATGTTGGTCCAAAAAATATCCGCTGCTGTAATGAATCCCGAAAGTTGGGTAGAAGTTAAAGATGATAATGTTGGTCCGGAGAGAAATATCCGCTACAGTTTCCCATGCTTATCCGTTCCTTCTTATAAGTCCATTCACCCATCCAACGTCGATCGACCAACTTTGTGGTTAAGTATGAGTGGAAGAAGAAATGCGCTCGCAGTGATAGCTTTTAAGAGAGGCTCTCTTGCGCAATGCGAAGAGGAAAAGGGTGAGGCAACGGCGATCTTACTGTACCGAGGCTTAAGCACATTGCTTAATACAGCAAAGATTTGCCAATAATGAAGTTAATTATGTCCAGTACAAATTAATCCAGTACAAATTAATTCAGTACAAATTAATCGCCCATTCTAAAGAAAAACATTTATTTATTTATTTAAGCATCGTTGCATAACACGTGGAACTGTTTTATATTTTTCCTTTTTTTTCACTTTAATTTGTTTTCACTGCACACAACTGGTTTGTTCAAGGGCTTTGAACAGAAAGAAATCTGACCGGGGTCCAAAGAGCTTAAGACCTCACGATTTTCAGAAATTCACTTTGTCCCCGTTTTTCAACAATTTTTAGGTTTCTTTGCTAATCACTTATTTTTCGTTTAAAAGCTCAAACCTCTCGCTCCCAGATGGCGCTAAAGGCGAAACACAAAAAATCATTTCCCCTTTTTAGGCGGAAACAAATATATTAGGGACTCGACAAACGACTTATTACAACTTTGGGGGTTAGAGCTGCCCTTCGTAGGTGAGCGCTGCACTTCACGTTGCTGGTAGACGCTGGGGGGTGCTCCGATGGACACGACAATTTTATAGGTGAGCGCTGCACTTCACTTTGCTGGTAGATGCTGGGGGTGCTCCGATGGACACGACAATTTTATCGGTGAGCGCTACACTTCACTTTGTGTTCTTTTCTGTTGCGATTTTTGTGCTGCGTGTCTCGGTGTATTTATCAGAAAAAAAACGAAAACGGGCGGAGTACAGTCTCGGCTGCCAAAAATTCAACGTGCAGTCTCGGCTGATCGACGCTAACCAAACTAAAGAGAGTTTTTCAGAGTGCAGCTCGGCTTTAATAGCGCAGCTTGGCAAAGCTCTGGGATTCCGCTGTTATTTAGCTGCTATCCGCAGCTTTTATCCTATCCGCCAGAGCTACCTGCAGCAAAGTCTGCAATGATTAATTAATCGGAAACAAACTTTCAATGCAGACTTTTGGCCGGCTGCTCTATTTACTTCTGCATCCGTTTATTTCGCCTCGCTAGCCGGCGATATAAACTAACACACCCTTTCGGGCACCGACCGTTACAAACACCGATGTTTATGTATATATTCGAATAGTTTTATTCAACTTGGACTATTTGTTATTACAATTACAGTGTATTGTTTGTAATGGATTTGCCACTTGGATTCGTGGAGCAGTTCACTGACGTCCTTTTTTCGGATTTGATGGCACTCCGCGCACCAGCTAGGCAAGTTCACGACCTCCGCCTGCCCGACAGAGATATCGCACGGCACTCCTGTTATTCACCAGGACAAGCAGTATATTTGATCCCTCAAGGATTGCCACTAGCAAAGAAAGAGAGAGGGCGAAAGAGAGCGAATTCCCCGCAACTGCATCAGGGCCGGATTTCGGCCTGATATACAGTTACTGTTACGACTACTACTACTATATATTACTACTATATATTTATATATATATATTTATTTGCCATGGCTATATGGTTCCTCACACGTTCATAAATAGGACAACGATATTCTGCAGTTAAGAATGGTTTTATTCAAATAACGACGCGACTTATTCGGCGGTCTAAAGTGAAGTGCTTTACATGTTGTGATGAAATTCATTTTTGAGTACATGCGAAAGAACGAACAATGCAATACATAAGGGAAACTAAAACACAGTTGCCAGATTGAGGTTGGCTTGTTCTATGCTAATTCAAACACCATTTGAAAATTTGCATTTTACAGCCTTGGAATGCTGGTATTTAACGCCTGTGAGCTGACCAATTGGTTCAGTACCCACTCCATCATAATGAAGTGTTGCTACGTCAGCCTGTCACTTTTTCGGAATTTTAACATTAGGGAATGTCCAGAGCGGTTGCCTTGAGCTTTAGGCGCAGAAATTCAAAGGATCTGGCAGGCCATATAAGACGCATAAGAGTCTATTGTTTGGTCATGTCTGGGTTCTTAATGCATACAAATGTAGGCGTGCGAATAATCACTGCTATCTACTATGAACAATGCGGAATAATGCTTTTATACATTCCTTTGTAAAATTTGTCGTGCCGCATTCATGTTTGCCTAATCCTCATGTTTCTTTTTTTGAGCCAATGGGCTTTTAACATTGCACACGTTGTTGCATTGCCTACATTTGCATTAACGTGTAGTAATATATATGTACTTAAATTTATGTATATATGTAAGATGGGGCTTAATGTACTTGGCTTGTTCTATGGTAATTCGAACATCATCCCAAAATAGGCATTTTACAGCCCCAGTTGTTTTTTTTTGCAGTATATTTTTGTCTAATAACATGTTCCGGCCAGAATTCTTTACGACAAATGATGCTGAAATGTTTGGCAATCAATTTTGATTTGGACTGAAAAAATGCATTGACTTTGTTGTAATTACCGTGGCAAAATCAAGAGTCAAACGCAGTTTCTAATGATGATTATGCGCGAGTGCGTTGATGAATTCAGAGCAACTTAACTTGGAGAATACACTTCAAAAAGAGAAACACAATTCATGTGTGACCAGAGCTTCGGTATTAATCGATGTAGGGATACTAATCGTTGCTGTGAAATTCAAACATGTTTCAACAGTCTTCATCAGATTTGGTATCATAGGAAGGCCTTGAAACACATACATGTCTTCTTTGGGGGAGGGTCATGTTGGGAACTTTGTTATGCGTCGGTTTGTCCTCCGGGCCAGCTCCGGCCAGCCAGTGCTCACTTAGGGGTGGGTCTGCCCCTGCCCGCCGACCGCACAATAGTTCATCACAACACAAATCTACACATCACTAATAACAGCTGTTTTAACGGACAGAGGCAATTCAAAACACAAAAAAAAAACTCTACCACCGACTACCAACGACGGCTTTGCTCTTACTGCCGTAGCGGTCCCGCCCTTCCTGTTGGGTGTAATTATATTTTAGTGGGCCCCACCCTTCTACTTCTGCTAGATCATATTCTTATCCTAACTTCCCTTTGGGTTCCCCTCCCTCCATTTATAAGGCTTAAAGTTTCATTCTAACAAGACTTATTCATTTTTATCCAGTTTTCTTAAGGCTAATATTCAAGAGTATTTATTTCTACTTAAAAATATAAATATTGAAGTAAACTTAATTAACTAACTAACGAGGCCATATTATAAACATTTAATTTTGAATACTAAATCAAAACTAAAACAAAAAAAATTAATAATATAGAAAAAGGAATTTAATTAAATAAAAACAAAAGGAAAAAAATTAAATGTTTTTATTATGGATATTTAGTTTTGAATAATAAGCACTAATCAAAAAATACCAAAAAATATGAATAATGCAAAAAAAGAAAGAAAAGGGAATTAATTAAATAATAAAAAAAGGAAAGAAAAATAAATATTTAATTTCTGAATACTAAGCAAATCTTAACCAAGGAGAAAAAATTTTATGATACAAAAAAAAAGGAAATTAACTAAATAAAAAAAAGGGAATAAAAATAATTTGTTTTAGCTTATAAATATTTAACGCTACTTGAACCACAAATTACGACAATTATTTGGGGCGTTAGGCTGACCGCTGCCGATGAATTTGAGGGTTGGAACGGACTCACTTTTATGTTCGTATGGTTTGCGGTCCGTGGTGGCATGGGGGGTCTCCAGCTTCTCCAGAGGCTCTCTTGACGTCGTGTGGGCCGCTGTGGGTAGCCCCAGCTATCGATAGAATCTGCCCTGCCGCAACAACTTTAACACTTTAACTTTGCACCCGGTGGAGTAATTGTTTAATTGTTTTGTTTAAATAACCGTTTCATTCAATTGCATCAACGGGATAGAAACAAAAACATTCATGGGCATTGTGTTGACATTTGTAGAGAAAATTATCTCTATATTAGGTACGGATTTTGTGGGCACATGTGAAGGAACGAAAGTTCACCTTTGGCCTTTTACGATTCGGAGATTCATTCAAAAGTTGCATACCTTTGAAATCGCTCTCCGTAGCCGAGAAACCATTGAATAGTTTTTTAAACCGACTGAACAGATCTCCAAAGCCATTCTTAGTCTACCTCATGAATCCCATTAAATCCCTCTCGACATCCCTGCATTTTTCACATGTGCACTTTAAGCCTGATTTGGACTCAATCAGGTCACTTATTCGGCCAATAAGGCCAGCATATTTTTCGTCTGACACATTATCAGACCTTTAAAACACTCAAGGGTTAAAAGAAAACCAACGATGGTATGCGCTCACATGCAACACAAAGTTCAAGCGAAATTGAAATGGTGCTGGCGTGAGACCGAAAAATTAGAACCGCAAAGTACTAGAAAATAAAATAAATCAACCAACTCAATCAACAGCAGTTTTAATGAGAGCCTGCAGAGAAACACGATTTAAACACAGAGATCCCGCTCAAAAATGGAACTCAAGCAAGGGCGTGAAAGTACACCGCACAAGAGCATACATTTTAGCTGCTACTTGTTATATTTAAAAAGCTTCATTTTATTATTTAACAGATATTTAGTGTTTAACTCTGTGTTTTACAACAAACCGATGACTCACAGTCACAAATTTAAATATTTTTAATATATTTTTTTATTACGATGTGCAATAAAAAAAAAACACATCCGTTGCGAGATGCAACTCGAATGCATGTTGGTTGAAAGTCTCCCTTAATGCGTGATAAACTTCACGTGTAAGTTATAATACTCTTTCCAAGGAAAAGTATAGTACAAATCAGTATTATGCTAAAAGTCAGTTCGCTTTTGGGGAAATTCAGGGTCAAGCTTACTGAGACCTTCGTTTTCAAGATATTTAAAAAAAAAAAAAATGATTATGTATGTTGGACTCGAACACAAAAGGGCACATACAAAATAACACAGTGTGCCCAAAATCATATTCATTAAAAATAAGGTGTACTTGAAACGCTAAATAAACATAAAACACGCTCACCTTCATTATTTTCAGGTCTGTTTGCGGAAAAACTAGTCGTTTGCCTGTTTGCCTTTGCACGCAATTTGTGGCACTTGGACTTTCCCATTACCTTTTGTGTGCCCACGCGACTTAAGCGAGAGCACGCGTGTCCAGGAAGTGCATTAATAGCGTTTAGCAAGAAGTGCAGCTGTGCTGTGATGTGCGGCGTGGGAATGGAATGCTGGTGCACTTGTACATGTGTACATATTTACGGTCATAATACAGCTATATTTTCTGTGTTCTAAGCTCAGTAAGATTCCCAAGCCTTCGGCTACTGGTATTAAGATGCCCACACAGCATGTGGTAATCATAGTTATAATAATAACACTTCAAATATTCACAGATATGTTTAAATCATAACTTATTCAATTTGAGTTTTTTGAGCTACAGATTTGTTATTAAGGCTGTTCATACAAATTATTTTAATAATAAATCAAATACCAAATGAACTAACATTTTGTAAATAACTCGTCTATATGGGACTATGTCTAAAATAGACGAATGTCTTCTGGCGTTCTGCTGATGACTCTGCAGGCTAAGAAGTGATAAAAAATGTTTAAATATTTTCAATTTGAATTGGAAAATATAAAACTCCAATCAAATTTTTTAATAATTAAGTCTCGGCATATATAATTAACATGATTTGTGATGGATTGGTAGGCTAGGTTTCACTAAGTTTGCATACAGCGTTTCTTGAAGACCTCCTCTTTAAATAATTTGGGAGCCTATCCCTCATATAAAACGAACAAAATTAAAGTATCACGTAGGATTCTGTTTCAACAATTTTAGAAATCTGGTATTTTTGTAGTTCTTTTTAAGGTGCGTTGGCAGAAAGTGTCATAGTTTAATTTAATGACCATAAAATAAAATACAAAATAAGAATTTTAATTAATTAAAAATACAATCATGAGTGTCCGGGATAAGTAAAAGTGTCAGTATGCAATCAAGTTAGTACAATTACGATTTTAACTCATCTTCTCTTGTAATTGTTATAATTTTGAGCACTCGTGCAATTCTTATAAATAAAAAATAAAACATTGTTGAATTAGTTGACTAACTTTTCCATACCTTTGCAGTCCCTACTTTACTTGCTGGCAGCCGCAATTATTGCAATATTTCCACAATTTAGGCAACCAATTAAAATTGTTGTAAAAGGAAAAGTTTTGGCAAGCAAAATACAAGTTCAGCAGCCAGCCAGAAGCCATTTGGCTGAATATCAAAATGAAAACGATTTTATGAGGTCAATGCATTGTAAAAAACTTTCCTAAAATGTTTTGAGAACTACAATAATAGTGCATTTCGATAGACCAAACAAAATTGAGCAAACTGTGTCTAGGAACTAAACTGAGTCTCCGGGCGAAAACAAAAGAAACCATTCGAAAATGATGGCAGGCAAAATACGAATGTCAGCGTCAGACGCGGCACACAAATTGCATTTTATATTTACAAATCCACGTGGAAGTAACAAAGAAAGGCAGTCCCCAAGAGAATGTTCTCACAAATATTGAAAAAATTGAGTACATTATATATGTATGTAGTCATGAGAGTAAACGAGGCCAAGTGTAACTTACCATTTTAGTATTCGTGGTTGCCGCAAAAAGAACGCAGCCACAAGCCTCAGCCGTGTAGGTGCCCGGGCGAAGGACATGACAAGGTGATGGGTAGGGTGCTGGGGTAGCGCAGTCGCTGACGTAAAACTTGGCATGAGTAACATAATTTTGTTACCGACTCAGCTTTAGGACATGTAAACACATGTTGCCTGACACATAAGGCAAACATTGAAATGTTTATTTTTTTTCAGGCACAAGTTGCTTAAATATTTAATGCAGATGCCTTTCGACTCACACATGCGCAGAATCGGGTGTTTTCTCAGAGTGTCAATCGTAATACCACTGACTGTATGGAATTAAATATTACCGCTTTAATATGGATACCGCCATACCAAACGATACACGCCACATGCCACATGCCACTTGCCACATGCCACTTGCCACACACCTCATACCACAGTCTTTGCCTATCAAGTATTGCAGCTAAATGAATAATATCATGTGACTTATGTTGGCAGCCAATGAGGTATGAATGCTAGTCGACCGCAAAGCGTATCCTGAGCAGCAATAAAATTATGTATTCAGATACTGCGTTGCAAGCCAATACTTATTGCTAAGTATTTAATTATATTTATTAAATGTGCTTCGTCTCACGTCGTCACGTTTTTTGTGTGCCGCCCAAATGATAAATGTGAAATGAGTAAATGAATAAATTAAATTGATTAGTTACAACTGTTACAACTCCACTGAATGTTGCGACCTGATTTGTAAAGTCAAACTCTTGAGACGAGTTGTAAGTTCGTACTGATCTTTATTTCTTAAAATCCTAGCCTTATATACTGTACAGACAGTTACAATTAATCTGTTTCTACTTAGCATGCACTCAAGTGGGCGCAGCTGCCGCTTGAGTTTTTACATATTTTTATCTTTGCTTAAACTAGTGTTGATTTTTGAACATGTATTACATATGCACCAGTGTTAATTTTTGAACACCGCCAGGATTTTGGATTACATTTTTCACACTTCGTTGTGTTTTACTTTATGAAAATAACACATTACTGGCCACAAGTCAGGAGAAGCTCTATGCCTTTTAATATGTAGAATGCGTCGGCATCACTAATTTTCGCCTGCATATCTGCGAATCTCTTCTCTTATGCAATGCACCGCAGTAAAAGAAACCATTATTACTGACTTATATATCTTATTATATCTTATATTTCTTATTCCACTAGTTAAAAAAAACTAACAAGATCAATTAACTTAAACTATTTTGAAAATTAAAAAAAAAAAGAAAATTATCCATTCGATTGGCCATTCAGAAAGTTTTTTTTTGTTTCATTATAGTAATGTATAAAATATGAATATTATTGTTTTATCTTGATAGTAGAGATAACACATATTGATTACCACCACCATCTGATTCATTGAACTATGCGTGGCCTCAATCTTTACCACCATCCAATCGTGGCTGGGAATAGCCGAGTTGCATCTCTATGGCATTGTAAGCATCCAGATACCGGCACGAGGTCTCTTCGGGACTTCACTCGAGTCCAGAAGTCCAGGGACTTTGCCAACAGCTCCAGAAGCACTCGCTAAGCAACAACTTTTCCTAGAGGTGAGCTTTGGTCAGGCTTTAAAGCCACATTCTCCGCTGTATATCCAATGGTGGTGGCAGAAAACCAGGCCATTGACAGAGAAAAGTTGATCATTGGAATACAACGTCAGATGACTTAACACATTAGTTTTAAAGGAATGAATAATGACTAGAGGATAAGATCCGAAATGGGTTATTGACAGCTTAATTCGAACTACAAGTTTGAAGAACTTCAAAATTAGGTTGGCTACTTAACTCAGAATCCGATTAATGCAGAATCAATCTCACCATTTATAAGTTTAAGTAAATTGAGTATACAATGCATTATTATACGTTAAGCAAAATAAGGATGATTTATTAATAAAAGTCAACTACATAATATTAGAATTCCAGTTAAGACCCCTAAGGACAAATAATTGAAATTGTTTTTGTTCAGATTCTATCCTGTCATGAGGAATTATGTAATTGGGGGACCATATACAAAACCCATATTCAAGAATAGGACGTAGAAGTGAAATAGATAGTGTTTTAGTAATATAGGGATCGTCAAATTCTTTTGACCAGCGCTTGATGAAACCCAGGACTCCAAAGGCTCGATTATCAGAGAAAGAAATATGCTTGTCGAGCCTAAGCTTGGGATCTAAAAGGATACTCAAATCATCAACACATTCAATGCCGTCGTCTAGTTTGCTATTAATTTGTCAGTATATAAATAATTCTTTGCATTTATCACAATTAAGATTTAATAAATTTACTCGACACTATGCTTAAAAACTGTCTAAGTCGGCTTGAAGTCTTTGTAAGTTATTTGGAAATCCCTGAAGATTTAATTTGCGAATTAGTAAAGAGTAATTTACAGAGTGTAAAGACGTACTGAAGTCAGTGTAAATAGCATCCTTTTGCATTTTGCCATGCTGGCAGGGCGAAATCAAGAAACAATAAATATGTTGTGGTTGAGAAGCTGTCAGCTTCCCAAAAATCTTAGGAATAGCTGACAACTTAGAAATACCTTTATTATTCTGAACATTCGATTTGTTTCTTTTTTTATGGAGCGGAATAATTGATGATTAATTTCAAATGTCAGAAGAAGGAATCGTCCTGCGAATGGATTGTTGCATGTTGTACTTGGATAAACGGAAATGAAAAAAAACATGCTTGTTTCAAAAGCTTTCATTTGAGCGCGGAAAATTGTAACAATCAACAATGCAACAACACCCTCAACACAAGGCATGCCTTGCTCCGGAAGCAACATCTCTGCGAATGCCCGCTGCATCTTGGTTCGGTTATCGAAGTACTGGATCTGGGCTTCGATGCGTAAGTTTTAATTTGGGATTCCTGCAATTAGGCCATCCAGCAACTCTTCGTCGTCCATGTCCAGTTCCTGAGCCATCAACGTCTTGCGCTCAAAATACATTGCAAACATCTTCTTTGATTTCCATATGCAAGCTTTAAACTTGCGTCGTAGTTCTGCCTTAGTTGTCTTCCCACCAAACGCAACCATTAAGTATTGCGCCTTTTGGTACATCTTCGTGCATTGCTGAGCCTGACTCTGGGTGTTGAATTTCACAACGGCCGTTTTCGCTGATGACAACTTGCCGGCGACTGTTGCCGTTGTCAGCTTCCTCCGCACATTCGCCGTTATTTTCAACCGTCTGGTTGGAATAACGATGCTGACGCATTGCGAACCTAACTGCTCGAGTACATTTTTCGCTGAAGCTATTTTACCACGTAAATTTGCAGTGAGCCCGGTGCTCTTGAAAAATTCGTCCCGTTGCATTTCCATAATTTTTCCATTTCGGCCTTAAAGCCCTTCGCCGATAGACCCGGACTAAGCAACCATTTTTTTAAAGTGGCCACCGAAATGTTGTTGATATTAATCTCCATGGCGTCGAATTTTTTATCCCACTTCTGATATTTGTAGCAGTCAAAACTAAATTATTTCTCTAAACACGTCTGCTCACTTCACTTTATTCACAACGACCTTCTTTTCCTAGTGATCACATAATTGATATCGATCGACATCCATAATAATGTTAAATACTTAGTTGCATGTTAGATTACATATGTTATGTCACAGACTTAGAGTTACATCACTATGACTAAATGAGATTTTAGATATTGCAATCAGACTCCAGCTCCGGAATGTTTATCGACGCATTTGTGTTGCCTACTTCAGGGCATTTGCTTTGATGTAAATTTATCTTACGATTCTCAAACGGTTTAAGCACAAATCTATAGGCATGCTAGATGCAGCCAACGCAGTGCAGGCAGAGCCACTGAATTGCTCTTCCATCCCACTTACATGGTGATGTTAATGCCTTCGTAATGTAACGAACTTTTTGTTCGGGTTTATTTTGGCTAGGCTAAAACTCAGTAGAGCTGATAATTCGTGCAGCATATTTTCTTTTATTGATTTTGCGATAATTAACAACACCGATGTTCATATATATATAATTACGTTTCTAGTGCGAGAGCACACCAGCTGTATCAAATTAAAATCCGACAATTTATTATTTATGTATTTTTTATTAAACACCAAAATTATAGTTGGACAATTTATTATAGATATGTTTTTATTAAACACCAAAATTATAGTTAGACAGTTTATTATTAATATATTTTTATTTAGACACAAATATTAAGCTATACAATTTATTGTTGGTATATTTCTTATTACACAAAATTATAGTTAGACAGTTTGTCACAAATGTAAAGTTATACAATTAAAAGCACGTCTTCTCTATTGTGCATACAAAATGATTCTGCTTATGTCTATCGTTTTATTTATTAAAGAAGCTTTTATTTATGTTTAGAAAAATGCGCTGACGGTTGCATTTATGCTGAGACGGCGTTGCTCTTATGAAAAAAGCTGACGGATGTGTTTTTGCTGATCTGCGCTTTTTTATTCTTCTGGCTGCTGGTTTAGTTTGATTTGTATATTTTTATGCTGATGTGGCATTTTAATTGTTGCGCGTGCTGTTGCGTTTGCTGTATATGTAGACATGAGAGATCGGCGTGATCTGGATATGTCACTATATATATTCAAATAAATTTATTCAGCTTTCACTATCATCTGCAGTCTGCAAGCTGCGCACATATATCGTAGAGGTGCAGCGCCTGACCAAGCAAAAGACCAAAATGTTCCACGATCACTTTGCACGTGAGCGAAATCAGTGCTCTGCCGTCAATTTCGTGGGACTTGAAAAGTTCTGCGCGCTCCGGATTAAAATACTGCATATAGGTGAATACCTGATCAATGCTCCAGGTTTTCACGGGCGGCTGTTTTTTGAATGACATTGGTAGGTCATTCGGCTGCACCTGTAGATTTCCATCGTTCTTTGTTCTCCGTTGAGCCAGAGACAGCCGGTGCAGAAAGAGCGACCACCTCTGGCGCCTACTTGTTTTGATCGCTGAAAGCTAAAGCCTTGACAACCTTGGTGGCAGGTGTGACATCTTCGTCGCCACTCTTAGCTTTCGTTAGCAGTCGCTTGATCAGTAACGACCGGCTTCTTTGTGATTTTGATTTCTTTCTTACATTTTTAAGTCATACGTTCATTGGCAAATGGAGATTCTGATTTGATACTTTTCATAAAAATACTTTCGATGCGATTTCTTGCATTTTGCACACAAAATAAGTATTCTTTTAGTTGTACTTAGTATTAGCTCTAATAAAATAGTAAAAGATGTGCAGCCCATTCCAAATAGGGAGACCCACAAGCGGATAACTAAAGTTTATTATGCAAAAATACTTTGCCTTCTAAGGCAGCTCTGCACAATTTGTCTTTTAGTTGGTAACCTAGTTAACATTTAGTCAATGTCCATAGAGACGGAATGCGTTCGCGTTTTGTAGATACACATACAACAATATATGGCTAGTTATTTATAGTATAGTTAACTAACCGAAGCGTCGAATGATGAGTACTGTTGTGAAGTTGAAGTTTTAGTTGTAGTTGTTGTAATTGCTTTGCTATTTCTTGTTACTTATGTATCTTGTTGCGGTTGTTGTCTAGAGTGCTGTGGGGGCACCGTGCGCCATTTGTCAGTGCCATTTGTATTTTTGTGTATAAATAGCGGTACGCAAGTTTTGCGTAAAACAAATGCCCAAAATCTGGAAAAACATAATTCCAATTGCTGCCGTTGAAATAATAATTAAATTATGCTCAATCCATTCTTCGCCGGCTTGGACGCAGCCTTTTTCATTAATAATCTTGGACACCTCCATGCTGTAGCCCTCCTTGCGCACATCGTAGCCGCACTGTTTGTTCTTGATTACCTCCTGCGGGCGCCGGCGACAACAGGAGAAGGGCACACCACACGCTTCACGGCTTCCAATTGCAATTGACGAGCAATTGAAATAGTTATTGCTATCCCAGTCCTTGGGACCATCAATACCACAGCATTGCAGCCAGTCCTCCTGTATCTAGTCTATCAGGTTTTGCTGATCCGGATCCTCGCGGTAGTGCTTGATAAAAGCTCTCAAGCCTTCGGTGGCATAATCTTTAATCAAACCTTTGTCCTTGAGCACAAAAGCCAGTCCGCAAAAGCCAATCTCGCCAAGAAGAAGCACGCTCAAAAATATGGCATAAGCGCCCAAGAAACAGGTATTTTCGCGCAGTGCATCCACGCTGCCCATAAAGCCCAGCAAGAATGTGATGGTACCCAATATTATGAGTACAAAAGCGGGATCCAAGGCTATAAACGTGAGTTTACCAATGTTGCGAAACATATCCTTTTCAGTCCAGGCCCAAATGCCAATGGCGAGCAGTAGAAGTGCTGACAGCCAGATGAGTTCATTGCCAGTGAATAGCAAGTATTTGAGGCAGCAACTGATTTCACTTGTTTCGCGTCGATATTTACGCACTGCGGGCATTTTTGCGAGAGTCGATGGCGACAACAGCTCGACAGATTGATTCTAATACTATGGAATGATTATGCTTGTATTTCTCACTATTTACTAATGACTTGGCTTAAAAATGTGCTACAACAAAAAGCTGTGTTTACCAGCCACAGATTTTCGACATAGCAGTGGTGCGACAGAAACAACAAATAATGATAATGATCAAATCTTCTTCAAGGATGTGTTCGAGCAGCTTGGACACTTCCAATTTGCGCCAACTACACGCCTTGAACTGTTTCGCTTCTCAAACATAATTGGCAAACAGTCAATGTGCCCTGCCTATTGCAAGCAGATTGCAGACGACGAAGGTTTGAACCTTGTAAATGGGTGACCAAATGCAAGATCCATATTCCAGAACGGGACTTACAAGTGAGATATAAAGAGTTTTAGTAAGAGTTTTGACCAGCGCTTAAAGAAAGGAAACAAACTTATGATTTCGTTTAGCAAAAAACAACATGAAAGGATTTCTTTTAGTTAGGCGAAGTCTGGACTTTTTTACTTCGCCTCTAGGATCATGGAGGAAAAGGACCAGTTTATGAATTGGTCTCTTGATGACCTCTCGTGTCGTAAGGACGTCAACGACACGGACGTTATTGTCATCACCTGAATGGGTACTCAGAATTCTTCCAAGGCGCCATTCATGGACAGGAAGGATGTCTTCCTTGACAATCACCATATCGCCAGTTTGGAGATTTCGAGATGGATATTGCCACTTAACTCGTTTGTGGAGCTCCTTCAGGTATTCTTCCTTCCAATGGAAACAAAGCTGTTGATAAGAGCCTTCAGGCGTTGCCATCGGTTTAGAAGTCAAGAGAGGTGCTCCGACTAAGAAATGCCCTGGACTCAGGGCTAACAAGTCAGTTGGATCTTCTGGCATTGGAGAAATCGGTCTTGAGTTAACACAAGATTCAATCTTGGATAATAGCGTTGATAGCTCTTCGAATGTGAATTTACAGGTCGCTGTGGATTTGTAGAAGAGTGTCTTGAAACTCTTCACTCCAGCTTCCCATAAGCCACCCATGTGCGGTGCGCTTGGCGGATTGAAGCGCCATGACAATTGGTGTTGTGTATATTTGGATTGTATACATTTTCTTGTCCGACAAACGTTTTCCCGTTGTCAGAGTACATCTGTTGAGGACATCCCCGTCGTGCAACAAACCGTGCGAAGGCAGCGAGAAACCTTTCGGTCGTCAAATCGGAGGTGGCTTCCAAATGGATAGCTTTTGTACTGAAGCATACAAAAACACATACATAGCCCTTGGTTATTCGACAGGCACGGCCTGTGAAACTTTTGATATCAAAGGGGCCGTCAAAGTCAACACCAGTATTGGTAAAGGGTCTGGAAAATGTGGACCTCTCTATGGGTAAGTCACCCATGAGTTGGGTTTGAACCCGTTTCAATTGGAGCCACTCGTGTTTTTGATGATAGAAGGTGAATGTGAACTTGCTGATTCACTTCTATACGGACATAAAGAGCTGCGCCGTATGCACGTTGTGATGCATCACAGAAGCCGTGGTACTGCACATTTGCGGTGGGTTCGAAATTTATCCATCTTGGAATGCGAATTTCTCCCAGTGTTGGATAGCACGAAAGGAAGTCGTGCCAACGATGAAGCAGCTATTCTGGAAGTGTATCATCCCATCCGACATCGTGGAGCCAAATTTCCTGCATGAAGATCTTGGCACGAACGATTACTGGCGCTAACCATCCAGCTGGATCAAATAGCTTTGCAATCTGCGAAAGGATTTCGCGCTTGGAAAAGGATTGCTTTGATGGGAGTGTGGCAGGAGAGAAAAAGAACTCATCAATGTCCGCTTGCCATCGGATACCGAGAGTTTTGGCAACGCTGGCTTCCTCGATTTCCTGAAAATCCTCACGCAGCAAATCGGTCCCGGATATAGGATGTCGTTCAAGCTTTTGCCGATTGAGGACGGACTGGAGGCGTTGAATACTACCCTGACCTTTGTAGTGGTGCTGTCTGGTTTGAGAACAGCATGATGGGGTAAATAGTAGTTGTTTGTGTCACTGTGAGGGACTTGTCTCATGTGACCGAGATCAATATATTCCTGAATCACTGAATAGTACTGCTCTTTTAACGGAATGTTTCTCTTTAAACGGCTTTCGTTCTTTAGAAACTGAGCAAGTGCGATGGACCTTGAGTGTCCCAATTGGATGTGATCATGATTGCGGAAAGGTAGGGTGACAACATATTTACCATTCTCATCTTGGATAGTGGTCCGGATAAAATTCTCTTCACATATAGAATCTGAGTCCCTTATAGGACTCGAAGGAAGATCCTCCACCTCCCAGAATTTTGTGAGAAGATTCTCTATTGGAGGTTCCGGATTCACACTTGTGGTGAAAGCTGAAATTGATGTGGCAATGCCTTGTGTTATTGGACCTGTGAGAATCCATCCAAAGACTGATTCTTGTCCCAACAGTGTCCCACAAATATTTGGAATGGAGCCGCCGAGCAGTATGGACGGGATAGTATCTGCGCCTAGTAGCACGTCAATCTGCGAGCTCCTCGAAAAAGTCGGGTCAGCCAACTGGATATGTGGCAGGTCCTTCAACGTGTTCTCAGGAATTGAGTACGATGGTAGGTTGCCTGCCAAATATGGAAGGACAAAGGCCGAAATCTCAATTTGAATTCGAGGCCTTGTTGGAGAGCCTATGTGGAAGTGACATAACTTCTGAGGCTTGGCTTGATCAGGTTGAAAAACCTACTGGTGATGAAGGTTGCTTCCGAACCCGAATCAATCAATGCACGTGCCTTATATTTGATACCTGCATGACAGATATTTATAAGGGCAGTGCCAAGCAAGAAATATGTTTGAACATTTCTCGGATTTTGTGGAGATGATTGTGTTTCTGGAAGGTTTCTGTTGCGGAGGCTGCTGAGGAAGGGGGGTCGCCACGATGAAGGAGTGTGTGGTGACGACCTTTGCACGTGAAGCAGCTGTGTGCACTTGTGCAGTCTTTGAGAAGATGGCCTCTCGCAAAACAATTCAAACACAATTTTTGCTGCTTTATGTAAGCAGCTCTGTCCTTGACAGACATTTGGAGGAATTGCGGAAATAAGCGAATCGGATGATTCTCTTTGGAACATAGCCTGCACGATTGGGACTTGATCGCAATCTTGTTTTCGAAAGAGTTGACCTTGGGGAAACCCTCTTTGCGGGTAGGTCTTTGTGGTATTTGTGTGCTTGTGGTTGGCTTCATGTCCTCGATCGCCTCTAAGGTGCGGTGTCGCTCCAATAGAAATGAATTGAGCTCATCCCAAGTCGGAATTTCTGACTTATCATGTAAGGATTGCTCCCATAATGATAGATTTAGTTTTGGGAGCTTCGAGGAACACAGGAAGACCAGAAAACAGTCCTAATTGTCAGTCTTGACCTTGGCTAGTTCTAGCGCGGTCAGGCACCCTTGGATGGTGCTCTGGTGGTCCTTAATGGAACTTCCAGTCTCATGGGATATGGATGGAAGACTGAACAGAACTTTGAGTTGACTGTTCACAAGCAATCTTCTATTTTCGAACCTCTCAGTCAGGTTTTGCCACGCTGACTGAAAGCCATCGTTCGTAATCGGAAATGTGGCAACTATTGTGTTCGCCTCACCGCTGGTCTTAGCATTTAAATGGAACAGCTTTTCGACCACGGATAGACTGGGATTGTCTATATAGACTGCTATGAACAGATCTCGGAAAGTAGGCCACCGAAGGTAGTCTCCACTGAAAACTTCAGTGTCGACGGGAGGAAGTTTGCAGCCTCTCATTATCGGACGTGCTTGTGCGGCTGCGGTCTACTTGCAGCCGCAGCTTGTGCGATTTGCTCACTGAGTTCAGCTGCACAGCGTTCGTAGACAGAATAGCAATGGAAGTACTTATTCTGCCTGATCGCGCTGTCTTCACTGCTTTCCCCTTGGATCGCAGTTTTGGAGCACAGCTCGTATTCCCTTTCGACCTTTTCCCATAGGGATCGGATTTGGGCTCGGCGGATCTCGAGTGTGTATACTGTTGCAGTAGTGGTGGATGGCATGTTGATCATAGCCAAACAAAAAGACTAAAGCTCTGAGCACAGAGCAATAAAGAGAGAGCAGCATTAAAAGGAAATGGCAACAGTTAAACGGACCACACAATCTCAGTATTAAAATGAAGAGTGCGAGAGCTTTCGAGCTGAAATATGATCAACCCTGACCCGGCTCGCTCTCTCCGTTATTTCCTTTTAGTTGTTCGTCCACGTGCAAAAGCCTGCGCTGGCCTTTGCCAACAACCCAAAAACTCACCCCAATTAATCCACGACGAAGGCCTCCTCGTAGACTGCTTTGTTTTTGTTTGATGGTTGAGTTTTTTTTATTTATTTTTTTTTTTTGTTTAAATTATTTAACACTGGGATCAGAGGCGCGTTTATTGTTTATTAATGGGCTATTTGAAATGGACTTGTATATTGAACTGTAATGTTGCATATAGTTGCAAATCACTTCGTGAACTTTGTCCACGGGTTTTTCACTCACGCACAGCAAACTGAGTTGGATTGACACAAAAAAAAATAATGGTCTCTTATGATTTAACTGCAGTTTCTGATTTGGATGTTGATACAATTCTGCGCTTACAGCGGCAGAGCTTTATATCTGTTATATGTTTTTTTCTTTTGCTTGTTTTTCCACCACAGTGTATTATTTGTTTATCGATTTATTTGTAATTTATATAACTATTTTATATGCATAATATTTTCTTTTGAGGTATTTTACATGTGTATAATAATTGCTTATTTTGATGATTTTGATGAAAAGACAGGAACCTTTTGTGTGGTTTAATGAACACACACACAAAATTTTTCACTGCCAGGTGAACAGCCCGACTACCGTCGTGTAGCATCGGCTTCCACCACCTTTGTGCTTCCAAATCCTGTGGTTAGGGTCTTCAAGATTAACAAAAAAAATAGAACAAAACCATGTGCGGGCAAAAATTAGTTTTGTGAAAAATCTACATTATTCACAAAAGAAATACCTTGCCGGTACAGGTTTCGTCGGTTGTTATCACTTAGATTACTCCAATCCACTTTCAGCCGTGGATGGCTTCACAGGATGTGGAGTTGATTTTTTCCTGCACGTGTGGCACAATATGTAAATTTTCAATTTCGCCGGCTTAACAGCTGATAACAATCGATCATGGTTGCATTCTTGTTGATCACAGCTGACCTTGGCGCGCGTGTCCGAACATTTAAATGCAATTTTAAATTTGGGATTCAATGGAATATGGGGCCATTACACCACCAGATAACTATGGCGAATATCAAGAGTCAGATTATCTGGAATTAGCTTCGGATATCTTTTGCATGACATGTGCCGATTTCCCGTCCTTGTAGGGTTTTGGCATTTTGTGAATTGCGAAGCGAGTTTTTTGTTAAAGTTTTGAAAATTACTCAAGTTAAAGTTTCTTCGAAATATTTCTTGATCCTCTCGGAATGAAACTGGTTTAGCTCTCAAATTATACTGATTTCTGTTCCTTTCATACGCTTTTTTACCGTTTGTCTTGATTTCTTCCCTCAACAATGCTAACGTATCTTCTCTGCTTAAATTGACTGGCTCTTCTACTAAGGACAAACTCTTTAGCACTTTATAATCCTCTCCATGAGTAATCATATCTATACCAAATAACGCCTTATATGGAGAGCATCCTAACGAGTAAGATATGCACCCCATTCTCTTTGATCTATACGAATATACAACCTAATTGCGGCCAATAAGGAACGATTTACTCGCTCAGCTGCGTTACTCTGAGGCGAATAAAGGGCCGTAAACATGCGACGAATGCCATGTTTGGTCATCAACGCTTCGAATTCCTTAGCTTTAAATTGTGACCCATTGTCACTGATCACTGTCTCGGTGACTCCAAAACAATGAAAACTATGTTTATGTAAGAAATCGGTAATTGTCGAAGTAGTAAATTTCTTAAGTGGACATAACCAATGGTATCTACTAAAATTATCAAGGACTATTAGCAGGCCAATATGACCCTTCTTGCTAAGGTAGGATTCAAGTATGTCTATGTACAGTTTTTGAAAAGGCCGACATGACACGCTTTGCTCTCCCATTGGCGGACGAAGAATCGCATTGGGAGCCTCAGTCTCCTTACACTTGTCACATTCTCTGAAAAAGTTTCGTACATCTCTTGACAATCCAGGCCAAAAGAAATTTCTACGTAAACGTTCAATTGTCTTCTGAATTCCTCCGTGTGCCGACAATACATTATCGTGAGCTTGACGAATTGTATACAAGCAAAGACCCTCTGGTTTCCACAACTTCCAAGCCAGCGATTCTTGTGCAGAATCTCCGGTGACATGTTGAGTACGAATATAGACGAACTTTTCGATAACCCGTACATCTGGAAATTTATCTGGATCCGAGTCAATCCTTTTCTTCAAATCCATATAGCTGGGATCTAAAAATTCAGGGGACTCGAGATCTATTTGGGAACCTTCCAACTCTATACTATTAATTTCCTCATCGCAAAGTCGGAAAAGCGCATCAGGCACAATGTGATCCTTTCCTTTGCGATGAGAAATTGTGAACTTATAGGATTGTAACTTAAGAACCCACCATTGCAGACTGAGCTTCGACTGTCCAGTGAAATGATTTATTTGTCGACAGCGCTTCCGTAATGGCGAATGTTTCTTCAGCAAAATTGGGAATAAACTTTCTGTACTAACCGCAAACTCCTAAGAATCCTCTGACTTGTTTTATGTTTTTGGGAGTTGGCCAGTTAAGAATGCAGGAAATTTTTGATGGGTCTGTTGATACTCCACCACATCCGATTACAAATCCTAAATAGTTGATTTTTGGTACACAAAACTGACTCTTAGCCAGGTTTAAGGTGAGATTAGCCTTTCTAAACTGTTCCGCTAATCTTACCAATACTGAAAGATGTTCCGAGAAGGTTTCCGAAACGATACACAAGTCATCAAAGTAACCAAACACCAACCAAACCAAACAGTATCGTAAAACAGGAGGGATGAGATCATCCATCAGGCGACACATTGTGGATGGAGCATTACATAGCCCAAAAGGCATTACTGTAAATTGGTACAGTGGTCTTCCTGGGACTGTAAAGGCAGTTAGAGGCTTGGAATCCTCTGACAGTTGAATTTGCCAATAGGCGTCTTTCAATTCTAATTTTGTGATGAGGTTAGCTTTTGGTAGTCTAGCAAAAATGCCGTCGATGTTTTACAAGGGATATGCATCCTTTTTCGAAACATCATTCACTTTTCGAGCATCTAAACACAATCGAATTTTATTGGGCTTAACTACCAATCGCATTGGCGAGCTCCAAGTACTTTTGGAAGGTTCAATCACTTCTAACTCTATCATACGATCTATCTCTGCGTACATAAGCTTCTCCACCGCAGGACTAACCGGATAATATCGTTGTTTAATTGGCTTCCAATCCCCTACTTCAATATTATGTTTAATTAAAGAAGTGCGTCCTAGGCCTTCCACAACCGTCTCTAATTGTAATAATTCACGATCGGACAACGGGTATTTCAGATTTTGGATATCTTCATTGACTACAGGCGGACCAGTTACTGCGGAAATTACTCCTGGGGCGAGATTGAAAATTCGCCAAAAGTCAATTCCTAATATTAAGTTAGATAGAAGGTATAATGTATAACTCGATGTCCTTTACTTTCCCTTTATAGACCATGCTGTTTTTACGTGCGAAGTTACTGGTTTGTACTGGCTATAGTTACGAAACTCAACTTTAGCTAATTCGGAACCTATACAACTGATATTTGCTCCGGTACCTAGTAATCCCAACTCTTCAAATTCTAACAAAGATACCTTTGCATAACTACGCATATCGTTGTTATTCTGAAAAAATATCCTTTTCCTAATCTCTAAATATTTACTTAACCTTTCATGATAAGGCTTAATTCGAATTCTATTGTCCATGGAGATACTACCAGGTTCCGATACAGCTACATCGCGAACTTGTAGTTCATCACTTATTTTGAAGACATCCTGTTGTTGGCGGCTGCCCCTTCTTTCGGTTTTCCGAAAGCCGTTGGCATGTCTGTGGCTTGTAAACAATAGGGGTACCACAACCGTAACAAAACACACGTCTATCCGCAAGACAATCCTCCCATCTGTGGCGTTGGGTCTCACAATTCCAACAGACAATTTTCGAGATAAATTTGTCTAATGCGGCAACTTCCTCGTTATCTTCAGGCTCAGTATCATGTCCTTTTTCCGGTTCTTCCAAGGACTACACACGATAACCAGCTGATTCTCGGGGTTTCATTAGGGCTGGTCGGTTTCGAACAAGTTCTTGAAGAAAATTTTCTCGCTGTTGCACAAGTCTTCGCAAGTGAGCTATAGAATAAATTTCTTCAAACATCTTCTTTTTTTTTTATGTAGCAATTTAATTTAATACTGATCAACATACTTAAAGGTTATAAAATATTGTTTTGAGGATTGAATACGCAGCTTGATTCGTACGCGTTCACCTTGTAACTGTACCAGAAATCACGTGATCGCCTCGGTGGCGTGATTTCTGGTAATTTTCCACTGCCATTTCGCTGTTGCCAACCTATGCCTGCCGATAGTGTGAGTATGGATGGATATATTGTACCATCCATACTCCTCACACTATAACGGCACATGTCTCGGTGGACATGTGTGGCAGACACGCTCAAATGGCTGACAACCTGCGCACGAAAGAGAGAGGACGAAAGAGAGCGAATTCGCCGCAACTGCAAACAGAGCCGGGCTTCGGTCTGATGTGCAGCTGCTGTGAGGGGCGCATATAGCACAAATAAATATATAAACATATATATTTATATGCGGTCGCTATATGGCTCCTCACACTCCCCTCTTTCTTCGGCAGTGGAAGACTTCCACTGTCCCAATGGCGACGGTTGTGTTGATGTGTAGATGGTGTTGTTGGCTTCGCCAACCCGAGGGATGGGATTCGCCATGTTCCTTTCCGTCCTCGTGCATCGGCTCTCCGCCGTTAGCAAGGCTGGTGTTTTCGGCGCTGGGGAAGATGGATTTTAGAATTAATGGTCCCCTTCCCTTTTTTTTCCCATTGATCATTTCTAGATCATGTGTCATTTTTTTCTTTTATTTACAGATGTTGTTTCTTATGTACTTTTTTTTTTGATTATTTGGTGTTTTGTTCGGCGAACACCCGAGTACCGGACCGCATGGTGGTTTTAATGCGGTAGCGCCATCCGGCGCTCCACACTAGTCGGGACGACCGACGATTGTAGCCTGAATGCTCGGCTACAGCGTCGATGACCGGAGTAGGCCACTCTGTGGATGGTAGTTCGCGCCATCCCACGCTGGACTCTGGCATGGACCGTTGCCGCTGCAGCGTCGGTCTTGGGGGCCGGGGTGTCGTCGCTGGCCATGACGCTTGGCGGTGGAAGGCTGGCCGGAGGTGCACCGGCGGCGGGGGTGGTGGCGTTTCTGGCCGCGGGTAACTGGCCTTGGTAGCGGTTGCCGCACGGGCTGGATGGCGGTCGCACATCCTCCAGCCAGCTGTGCACCACGGTGTAAGTGTGGTGCCAGTGTCCGGCGGCATAAGTTCGCTTATACACGCGAGACACTGTGGGTGGCTGGGGTTTAGGGCCTGGCCATTGGCTCCGCGTCGGGGATCGCCTCCTCCTCGTCGGAGGATATGGTGATAACTTCCTCTGTCCGTGCCCGCGGCACGTATGGCATTGTATCCTCTTCATCCGGGTTCCGTGGTGGGGATGTCGAGCTGGAACTGGAGTCGCTGTCGGTGTCCGAGTTGGTGCTGGAGTTTCGCTCATCGTCCTCGGTGTCCGAGGAGAGGACGATGGTCTCCTCGGCATGAGACCGGGAGAGCATGGTGCCATCGTCATCGCCCGATGACTCCTCACGCTCCTCCTCCTCGGTTTCCGAGTACGGACGATAGGGGCTGTCGCCTCTCCCCTGTTCGCGCGCCCATCTGGCTCCTCCGACGCCGTTGCCGTTGGCCACGTTGTTGACCTCGGCGGGTGGTTCCTCGATGGCGTCGCTGGAGTCCGCGCGTGGCCGCGGCCCGGGGAACCGCACCGTCGACTCATCCCGTTCGGGGGTCGGCGGCAGCTCGGGGAAGAGCCTCCGCACCCACACGGGGTCGATGTCGTCCATCTCACTGGGGTATCGGCGCCTTTGCGGTGGTTCCTCTTCCTTCATCGCTGGGTTCGGGGCATCTCGCTCCTCTTCGTCGACGTCCATCCCGAAATTCCCATGCCCTGGCTGGGCCCACAACTCCAGCTCGTCATCGTCGCGTCGGTTGTGGGGTGATAGTCGTGGTGCGGGCACACGCACCACACGCACCAAACGTCTCACCCGTAGTACTCGTACTATGCGGACCACGCGCCCGCGTGGCCGCTGTGATCGCCGTCCACCAGGCATACGCGCTGCTGGGCCGGCTGATCTCTTGGACTGGATTCCAGCTCCGCTGGGTCCAGTATTGGCACTTGACGCCGACCGGCGTTGGCCAGTGGAGGCTGCGTTAAACTTTCTTCCGTTTGCCATGTTGATGGTTTTCTGCAGATTTCGCTAATGATCTGTGCGCGTGCCTGCAGCTTGATTATATTGTTTGGGCACTCGTGTCCCTAATCTATAACTCTCTCGGGTTGCATTTGCACTCATTGCTGTCTGTGATGCTCCTTGTGCTAGTGTGGGTGACTAACCAGCGGTGCCCCGGTATCCGTGTACCTGCACTAGTGTAGGTGACTAACCAACGGTGCATGGTTTTGCCACACATGCATCTGCACTAGTGCTATTGTTGTTGGTTGTTATTTTGTCTTTTGCGCACGTCCCCACATTTAGTGCGTAAATCTGCTGTTGCTACGCACCGAGCACAATATTTTTGGCGGTCATTGCACTGGTGCTCTTTCTAGTGTAAGCGTTGTTGTTGCCCGACTCGTCAACAGCGGTGAGCGCACATTTTCGGTAGTAGCGGCGCTTGCGCTCTCCTAGTGCAACCATTGTTGTTGTCCGATTCGTCAACAGCGATGCGCGAAACGTTTTCGGCGGTCGCTGCGCTTGCGCTCTTTGGCGTGTGAGCAGTGTTGTTGTAAATTTCCGCCAAAGCGACGAGCGGACGTTTTCGTTGCTTGGAGCGCAAGTTTTCTAGCGCTTACGCTCTCTAGCGCTTACGCTCTCTAGCGCTTACGCTCTCTTGCGTGTGGGCGGTGTTGTTGTACGTTTCCGCCAAAGCGACGAGCGAACGTTTTCGTTGCTTGGAGCGCTTATGTTCTCTAGCGTGTGAGCGGTTACTGTGCTTTCGGCGGTCGTTGCACTTCTCTTCTAGAAGCGCAAGCGTTATTGCCGTTCTTTGTCAGCGCTAAGCATAACGCTTTCGACGGCCGTTGCACTTCGCGCATGAACTTTAAGCGCAGTTCATGGCCATCCTCTCCCGCTGCCATAGCTGTTGTCTACTCTTCGCAATAGCTGTGGCGTGCTAACTATTCGCCGCGTTCAGGGCTGTTTACCTAGTTTGGACCGCCTTAGGGCTCCAATTATTTTTTATATTTTGTAATTTGTAATTCTAAATGTTTTGTTTTATTTATGTGTATATATATATATATATATTGGTTTATTTATTGATATTTTTGTTATGTGTAGGTGTATACGACCTTTGTATACCCTTCCTTTTATTTTATTCTTACCCTTTCCTTTGGGCGTTTTCATTTAATTTCTCCGTATTTATTTTATTATTTTATGTATATAGGTGTATACGACCTTTGTATACCCTTTCTTTTTTTTTATTCTTACCCTTTCCTATTGGGCGTTTGTTTTATTATACATATATATATATTTATTTTGTTGTTATACTAGGTGTATAAGTGTGAATCCAAATTTAAATATCTTCCCCCCCCTTTTAATTTTGGGGATTTAGGGACTCACCCGTCTCCTTGCTATGCGGCTTCAAGTTGCTCACATGGGCCGTCCTTATCCGCTTATCCGCTGCATTTGACAGGTGGTGTACTTTCACCCACACCCTGTCTCCAATTTGGGGGTTCCATTGCCTGCGCCGAAGCTTGCAATGCCTTGCCTGGTCCTGAGAGTCCTCGACCGCGGCCAATTGACTTGCCTTATATTGCCGGACATATGCTCTTACGTCTCTATATAATCCTGGCCAAAAGTAGCGCTCTGCTACCCGGGCTATTGTCTTTCGACTCCCCGTATGTCCTGCGGCGGCGGTGTTGTGGTCCTCCTTTAGGACTTGTGTCCTCTTGTCGGTTGACACACACAATTTCCAGGCTTTCACATCCTCTGTTCCGTCTCTGCGAGGGATGTGCCTGTATAAGTTTCCGGATCTCTCCATGTAACCTGGAAACTTTCTGGGATTCTTGGCGATGGTGGCTCGCATCTTCTGGATCCAGTGGCACTTATTCGCTTGGTCCATCGCGTCTTTCACCGTTGAGACTCTCCGGCATGTCTCCTTCCGGGGCTGTCGAGATTTGGCATCTGCAACACTCCTGGCTGGTTTGACTGTCTTTGCCATATACAGTCTCTCCTCCTGCTGCTCTCGAATTCCCTTTCGCGGTATATTTATCCTCAGGCCTGCGCACTCCAAAACCGTTCCCATGCCTGACAGAAAATCCCATCCGAGAACTAAGCCATCGATGACTCCAGGGAGTATCAGTAGAGCAATATCCATACTGCTCCTGCCGAGTCTGATATTCACCTCGACTTGTTCTCGGACTCCGCTGTTCCGACCATCTGCCATGCGGACTCGCAGTTCGGTTGCGCGTCGTCGGCCTACGTCGAACAGTCCACGAGCTAGCTTCTCGCTAATGAAACTACTCGTGGCCCCTGTATCGATCGTAGCCTTGTACTGGCAGTTGCCGATCTCTACGACCGCTGTCAGCTGCGCTCCCTCGTCCTGCAGGCTGCCGATTAGCGTCTTGGGGCTGCCTTTCTTCGGCTGCCGCTCGCTTCTCGGTGGTGGACGCCGGTGTCCTTCTCCCGACGGACAACATACCGACGTACGAACTCCGATATGTCCACATATCCAACAATAATCCAGCGCAGGATTTGTGCACTCTATCGCACGGTGTCCCTCCTGGCCGCAACATCTGCAGGCCATCGCTGTATTATTTATATGTGTTTGTATATTGTCGCGTCTCGTCCTCGGGGCTGGTCTGGGGCCCGTGTCGGCTTCGGTTCTCTGTGTCTGGCCACTGTCCGCTATCCGCATAAGCCGTGGGCCGTCTTGCCTTGGCGCTGGCTCTATTTGGCAGTAGTGACGCAACTGTGGTGACCCGATATGTCGTCGTGGTGGCTCCTCGCGTCTCTGTTGAGGTTGCCTTTGCTGCGGGGCGTTGTACCTCGAGTGCTCCACGCGTCTCTGATGAGGCTGTCCCTGCCTCTGCTGCGGAGAGTTGTACATCTGCTCCGTGTGGCTTTGCTGTCTCAATCTTTCTCTGTCAGCCTCGAGCTCCTCAAATACGACGGCCAAATACATCAATTCCTCCAAATCGCTGAATTGATCTGGCCGTGCGTATGCTCGCAGGTCTGGTAGGCTGTTATTGTATATTCTGAGCAGTTGCTTGTCTGCCGAATATTTCAGTGGCCGCATGAGCGTCTGCATTTCCACCATGTACACTTTAAATGGCTCGTTCATAGTGTTCGAGTACGAACATGTGACGAAGTGAGATGCTGATAGCTGACCCATGCAAGACAGCATTGTTTAAATAGAAACATGAGATATGCTGATAGCTAGCTCATGCAGCGCCCACAAGATTAGGCACTTGAGGCTGGCTTGCATGGGGTTAGGCTATTTTTAGAGAGGTCGATGGAGTGAGACGCCTTACAAGCGGCTGCACTCGATAGAGTGAAGTAGCGGTCGCCTTACAAACGGCCGCACTCGATAAGGGACCAATGCAGTTGCCTTAAGCGGCTGCATAGTGTATTTTAATGTATTTCTATGTATTTTAGGTTTAAGAGTTTTATATAAATAAAGGGCCTGCTCGTCAGAGCGGGCAGTCTGAATTTACAACTCAACTCGAAAAGTGTATAATAACTATACACATAGCCTGACGTCTGTGGTTGACTTCGTCCTTCAAGTTTTCGAAGTAGCCTCTCGGCAGAAAGTACTCTTGAAAACTTTGGATGAATGTTGCCCAACTCGTCCAGTGTCGGTTATTGGCAACGTACCACTTCAGAGCCATTCCCTGAAGGAGTTCGGGCATGGCCCTGGGAACCAGATCCAGGTCGAGCCCATAGGTATCCGCTGACCACTCGACTTGCTCCAAGAATTCGAGCGGCTCCGTTGTGCCGTCGAAGCGAAAGTTCCACTCCCGAACCTGTTTCGCTACCCTTGGGTATTCTTGGGCCATAGTCGTCTCCGTGTGCTCGCGTCTTGATACCCTCTTTGATGGCTGTGGTGCCGATGTTTCCCAAACTGTGTGGTTGTTGCCTCTCGCGCGCGCTGCTGTGCTGGTTGTCGGTATGCTCAAATGCGCGAAATCCATTTTCGTCGCTTCTCTTGCATCCGCAACTTGTCCGCTTTCCCTCGCCGGTGACGCTCTGCTATGCATCGCCGCCAATTCCGCAATCCGCGTGGCGTGTGGAAGTTTGGATTCGTGGGTATCCACCCACTCTCCGAACTGTCGACGCATAACGTCCAGTGTGCCACTCAGCTCCACTTGGAACTCGTCTCCATACTTTACAACTTCCTCCTTTTTGAGGTTGTACACCCACGCGCGAACCATATTTTTCGTTTAATATATTTAACTATGTATCAATTATCACCACCACCAGCGTTGGGCGCCAGTTGTAACGAACCTCGTTGGCTTAGCCGGGCTAAAGCTCAGTCGAGCTGTGAGTTCGTGCAACAAATTTATAAAACTGGTTGCGGCGTGATAACTAATAACACACTTATTTTATATTAAATAGCTTCGTATGGTTTTTATTTCATTAATTGATTGTAACACAATTTATAATTTGGTTAATGTCTGGATTTGTTCCTTGCGACCACTTGCTGAAGCCTTGGTTTGTCTCAGTATGTGGTCCTGTTCGGGGAAGTTGGTTCCCGGCACCCCGTACACCAGTTACGCCAGTTCGCGGCTTCGCACTGGTTCAACAGCTTTTATACGGCTCCGTTTGACCAAATGGATTTCGCTCGTATACTGTCAACTCTAGGCGGATTATCGCACGCTTGGCTTGTCACTGTGTAGGCCTCGCCTCGTGGCACAACTTGAACGTAGCAAGGATCCACTACTTTAACCTTCAAGGACCTCAGTGTCCTGGATTCGAAAAGCCTTTTCTGGCTGTTGGTTTTATTTGTCGCACTCGCGTTGATCTTCTTTGTAGCTTATGCTGCCGAAAGATGGTTTTCTTGTTGGGCAGCGTGTCCCCGTTGCACTTGGTATTTAAAGTTGCTCTGTCGTTCGACAGAGGTTCTGCTCCGCGTCTCGGGTTTCACTCGAACTGAACTGTCTCCAGTGCGTTGCGGCGCTCTTTATATAGGCCGGGTCGTGGCCTTTTGTCGGGACTGTACCAGAAATCACGCGATCGCCTCGGTGGCGTGATTTCTGGTAATTTTCCACTGCCATCTGCCGGCGCCAGCCTATGTCTGCCGTTAGTGCGAGTATGGACGGAGATGTTGCACTCGCAACACTCCTCACACATAACGGCACATGTCCTGGTGGACATGTGTGTCAGACACGCTCATATGGCTGACAACCTGCGTGCGAAAGGGAGAGGACGAAAGAGAGCGAATTCGCCGCAACTGCAATAAGAGCCGGACTTCGGTCTGATGTGCAGCTACTGTGAGGGGCGCATATAGCACACATAAATATATAAACCTATATATTTATTTGTCGTCGCTATATGGCTCCTCACACTCCCCTCTTTCTTCGGCAGTGGAAGACTTCCACTGTCCCGACGCGACGGGTGTGTTGATGTGTAGATGGTGTTGTCTTCGTCGACCCGGGGAATGGGGAGCATGGTGTCGTCGTCATCGCCCGATGACTGGCCGTGCTCCTCTCCGCCCTTGCCATCTCTTGGTCTGGGGGGCATGGTGTCGTCGTCATCGTCCGATGACTCGCCATGTTCCCCTTCGTCGACCTCGGACACAGGATTGTATGGGTTTTCGCGTCCCTCGTTGCGATCGTCATGATGCGTGGCTCTGTTCGCACCAGTGTTTGCATGCCGGCGCTTGGCCTCAGATTACTCGATGTATATCGCGTATCTCCAAATAGCCCCGATAGCCAAAATAGCTGGCAATGGCCAGGCACACTCACCCAACCAGTGTCTTCCACTTGTCCAGCATCAGACTCGAGGACAGATCTCAATTAGGGTGGCTCCTGTTGCTGCTCGAGTTGTGCTGCTGTCGTTTTGATTTGACTTAATTGCATTGTTGTTGGTGTCGCTTGCATTGCGCGTCATCCATGCCAACTTATAACACAATTTTATTTGATTCCTTTTTCCATTTCGTGTACCCACACGTACACACATGCACGCACACGTACACGTACGCCTTACGCGTATCACGCGCACTATACAAGTCACCCGGTCGCCTGGACGCCGCGATCGTACTGACTTGTGTGCTTGATTGAAGTTTCCTTTTTACCTCATTATTACCCTCTCTCTCGGGTTGTTCTATTAACCGGTGCCTGTCTCAACACTAGTGTGCGTGATTAACCAACGGAATTTTGGTTTTGCGCACGCCTCTACACTAGTGTTTAAATCCGCTGTTGCTAAGCGCCAAACGAAACGTTTTCGGTGGTCGATGCACTTGTGCTATCCTAGTGCAAGCCATTGTTGTTGTGTGATTCGTCCACAACGGTGAGCGAACGTTTCTCAGTGGTCGCTGCGCTTGCGCTCTCCTAGGGCGAGCCATTGTTGTTGTGCGATTCGTCAGTCCCGGTGGACGAACGTTTTCCAGTGGTCGCGGCGCTTGCGCTCTCCTAGAACACGCCATTGTTGTTGTATGATTTGCCAACAACGGTGAGCGAATTTTTTCAGTAGTCGCTGTGCATGCGCTCTTCGGCGTGTGAGCGGTGTTGTTGCAAATTTCCGCCAAAGCGACGGGCGGACGTTTTCGTTGCTTGGAGCGCATGTTCTTTAGCGCTTACGCTCTCTAGCGCTTACGCTCTCTAGCGCTTACGCTCTCTAGCGTGTGTGCGGTTTTGTTCTTTCGGCGGTCGTTGCACTTATTCCCTTGAAGTGCAAGCGTTGTTGCCGTTGTTTGTCAGCGGTAAGCATAACGCTTTCGACGGCCGTTGCACTTTGTCTGTGTGAACTTTAGCGCAGGTCATGGCCATCCTCTCCCACTGTCATAGCTGTTGTTTGCTCTCGGCAATAGCTGTGGCGTATTGACTTTTCGCCGCGATCAGGGCTGTCTACCTAGTTTGGACCCGCCTTAGGGCTCCAATTATTGTTTATAGTTATTTTTTTGTTATGCTTGGTGTTTTATTTTATTTATGTGTATATATATATATATATATTGGTTTATTTATTAATATTTTTGCTATGTGTAGGTGTATACGACCTTTGTATACCCTTCCTTTTATTTTATTCTTACCCTTTCCTTTGGGCGTTTTACTTTAATTTCTCCGTTTTTATTTTATTATTTTATATATATATAGGTGTATACGACCTTTGTATACCCTTTCTTTTTTTATTCTTACCCTTTCCTATTGGGCGTTTGTTTTATTATACATATATATATATTTATTTTGTTGTTATACTAGGTGTATAAGTGTGAATCCACTTTTTAATTTGGAGACACACTTATCTTCCCCCCCCCCCTTTTAATTTTGGGGATTTAGGGACTCACCTGCCTCCTTGCTATGCGGCTTCAAGTCGCTCACATGGGCCGTCCTTATTCGCTTGTCCGCCGGGCTCTTTAGTTTGCATATTACCGGCGACGTGAAATCCATGATTTGATACGGGCCGCCGTATCTTGGTGCCAGTTTGGCTGCGAATCCCTCCGCCGCATTTGACAGGTGGTGAACCTTCACCCACACCCTGTCTCCAATTTTGGGATTCCATTGCCTGCGACGAAGGTTGTAGTGCCTCGCTTGGTCCTGAGATGCCTCTTCCAAGCTCCGCCGAACGATCTCGAAAATCTCTTTGCTTCTAATTTCGTTTTCGGTCGGCGTTTGCGCTACTTGGCCTGTACCGATCGCCACTTCGTCGAACAACGCCTTCGGTAGCCTCGGCTCCCGTCCCTGTGTGATGAAGGCGGCGCTGTACCCTGTAGTGCTCGATACGCTGGTGTTGACTGCCGGTGTCAGCTCGGGTAGTGCCTCATCCCACCTCCTTTGGTTGTTCCTCGCGAACTGCGCGATCATCGTTTTCACCGTGCGATTGGCTCGTTCCGTGGGGTTTTCTTGCGGCGTATAAGGCGCAGTAAATTGGTGTTTAACACCCATCTCCTCCAGGAACTTTTTGAATGCCCTGCTGGTGAATTGTGTGCCGTTGTCGGTTATTAACACCTTTGGTACACCGAACCGTGCCAGAATCCTCTCCCTGAAGGCCTTTTGTAGTGCTGCTGTCGTAGCGCTTCTAAGTGGCACCATTTCGGTCCACTTCGAGAAGCGGTCTATGAAGACCAACAGCATCGTGTTTCCATGTGTTGACCTTGGTAATGGTCCAACAAAGTCTGGACACACAGTGCTCCAGGGCTCTTCGGGTATCTGTGTCAGCATGTGTCCTGCTGCGGCCAGTTGACTCGGCTTGTATTGTTGGCATATTTCGCACCGTTGAACATATGCTCGAACATCTCTGTACAAACCTGGCCAATAGTAGCGTGCTGCTACTCGGGCTATTGTTTTCCGGCTTCCCGTATGGCCTGCGGCGGCGGTGTTGTGGTTCTCGCTCAGAACCTTTGACCTTTTGCCAGTTGGCACACACAATTTCCAGGCTGTCACATCCTCTGTCCCGGCTCTGTAGGGGATGTGCCTATATAAATTTCCAGACTCCTCCATGTAGTCTGGAAATTTTCTTGGGTTCTTGGTGATGGTGGTTCGCATCTTCTGGATCCAGTGGCAGTCTTTGTTTGCTTGCTCCATTGCGTCTTCCACCGTTGCTATCCTGCGGCACGTATCTTTCAGGGGCTGTCGAGATAGAGCGTCTGCAACAACGTTCAGGTTCCCCTTCCTGTACTTGACATCAAAGTCGAATTGTTGCAGCTCCAGTGCCCATCTCGCAATCCTGCCTGAGGGGCTCTCGATGGAATTGAGCCACTTCAGTGCCATATGGTCCGTGATGACGGTGAAGTGGTATCCTTCCAAGTAAGGTCGCAGCTTCCTTATGCCCCAGATTATTGCAAGGCACTCTTTTTCGGTCGCAGAGTAGTTGCGCTCCGCACCATTTAAAGTTCTGCTTGCGTACGATATGACCCGTTCACCCTCCTCTGAGTTTTGGGTCAGTATCGCTCCCAAGCCATAGTTGCTAGCATCCGTCTGCAAGCAAAATGGCCTTGAGAAATCTGGGCATGCTAACACAGGGGATTGTTGTAGCTTCGCCTTCACCGTCTCGAAGGCTTCCTGCCGTTCTTCGGTCCATTTCCATTTGGTTTCTTTTTTGAGCAGCGCGTTCAATGGGTGCACCGTTGTGGCGAAATCTGGCACAAAACGCCTGTACCACGATGCCACTCCCAAATATTGCCGAAGCTCTTTTACGTTTCCAGGCGGTTTTAGCTCGGCGATAGCAGCTACCTTCTCTGAGTCGGTGCGGATTCCATCTTCCGTGACCTGATGACCGAGATATTTCAGCTCCTTCTTGAAGAAGTCGCACTTCTCCACGTTTATCTTGAGGTTTGCTGCCCTCAGCCGTAGGAACACTTCCCTCAGGTTGTCCATGTGTTCCTCGCGTGTCTTCCCGATCACGATGATGTCATCTAAACATGCGAATGCATCGGGGCCGATCACGCGATCCAGGGCTCTCTGGAACGTAGCCGGTGCCGAATGGAGTCCGAATGGCATAACTTTCCAGTGAAACAGTCCTTTTCCCGGAACTGTGAATGCCGTCTTCTCTCGGCTCCCTCTTTCCATCGGGATCTGCCAGTAGCCGTTCTTGAGGTCTAGGCTCGAGATGTATCTCGCCTCTCTCAACTGATCCAGGATATGGTGGACTCTTGGCAGCGGGTATGCATCTTTTATCGACTTGGCATTCAATTGACTGAAGTCTACGCACAGGCGCCACTTACCCGTCTTCTTCTTCACCATCACGATTGGAGCGCTGTGTGGGCTTTTCGATGGTTCGATGCATCCCTTGGCCAGCAGTTCGTCAACTTGCTCGTTGATTTCGGCCTGCATCTTTGGATTCTTCGGGAAGTATCGCTGCTTTATCGGACGATCGTCACTCATGATAATTCGATGCTCCGCTATGGGCGATGTTCCCTCAATGGCCTCGAACGCGGCTACTTCCCGTTGCAGAAAATCGGCGATTTCTGCGTCTGGATCAGCTGGTGGTATGGCCGTCTTTGCCACGTACAGCCTCTCCTCCTGGTTCTCTCTTGGTCCGTCTTTGGGTATCTTTATCTTCAGCCCGGCGCACTCCAAAAACGTGCCCATGCCTGACAGAAAATCCCATCCAAGAACCAATATCCATACTGCTCCTGCCGAGTCTGATACTCACCTCGACTTGTTCTTGGACTCCGCTGTTTCGGCCATCTGCCTTGCGGACTCGCCGGTCGGTTGCGCATCTTCGGCCTACGTTGACAAGTTCACAAGCTAGTTCCTCGCTAACGAAACTACTCGTGGCACCTGTGTCTATCGTAGCCTTGTACTGACAGTTGCCGATTTCCACGGTCGCTGTCAGCTGCGCTCCCTCGTCCTGTAGGCTGCCGATTAGCGCCTTGGGGCTGTCCTGTTCGGCTCCCGCTCGCCCCTCAGTGGCGGACGCCTTTGTCCGTTTCCCGACGGACAACACACTGGCGTGCGAACTCCAACACGTCCGCCATCCAACAATAATCCAGCGTAGCGTTCGTGCACTCTATCGCTAGATGTCATTCCTGGCCGCAGAGTCTGCAGGCCATCGCAGGATTGTGTATGTGCGTTTGGGCGTTGTCGCGTCTCGTCCTCGGGGCTTGCCTGGGTTTCGCATCGGCTTCAGCTCTCAGTGTCTGGCCACTGTCCGCTAGCCGCATAAGCCGTGAGTCGTCTTGCCGCGGTGCCGGTTCTATCTGGCGGTAGCGACTCGTTTGTGGGGCCTCTATCTGTCGTCGTGGTGGCTCCCTGAATCTCTGAGGTGGAAGTTGTACTTGCCTTTGCTGCGGGGCGTTGTACCTCGCCTGTTCCATGTGTCTTTGATGGGAGTGTACCTGTCGCTGCTGCGGCTTTTCCCTATCAGCCTCGAGTTCCTCAAATACGACGGCCAAATACATCAATTCCTCCAGATCGCTGAATTGATCTGGCCGTGCGTACGCTCGCAGGTCTGGTAGGCTGTTATTGTAAATTTTCTGTAGCTGCTTGTCCGCCGCATACTGCAGCGGCCGCATGAGCGTCTGCATCTCCACCATGTATGCCTTGAATGGCTCGTTCATAGCCTGACGTCTGCGGTTGACTTCGTCCTTCAAGTTTTCGAAGTAGTCCCTTGGGAGGAAATACCTTTGGAAACTCTGAATGAACGTTTCCCAGCTCGTCCAGTGCTGGTTATTGGCTATGTACCACTTCAGAGCCATTCCCTGAAGGAGTTCGGGCATGGCTCTGGGAACCAGATCCAGGTTGAGCTCGTAGGTGTCCGCTGACCACTCGACCTGCTCTAAGAATTCGAGCGGCTCCGTTGTGCCGTCGAAGCGAAAGTTCCACTCCCAAACTTGCTTCGCTACCCTTGGGTATTCTTGGGCCATGGTCGTCGCCGTGTGTTCGCGTAGAGATACCCTCCTGGAAGGCTGTGGTACCGGTGTTTCCACTGCTGGCTGGTATGCGTCTCGAGCACGTGCCGCTGTGCTGGTTGTTGGTACACTTAGATGAACGACATCAGCGTTTGTCGTCTTTTTTGTGTCCGCAGCCTGCACGCTTTCCCTCGCCGGTGACGCTCTGCTATGGATAGCCGCCAATTCCGCAATCCGCGTGGCGTATGGAGGTTTGGATTCTTGGGTATCCACCCACTCTCCGAACTGTCGACGCATAACGTCCAGAGTGCCACTCACTTCCACTTGGAACTCGTCTCCATATTTTACCACTTCCTCTTTTTTGAGATTGTACACCCACGCGCGAACCATATTTCTCGTTTAATATATTTAATTATGTATCAAATTATCACAACCACCAGTGTTGGGCGCCAGTTGTAACGAACCTTATTACCTCAGTTGGTATTGGGTTTGCAGGCGTCGAAGGACTCGATGTTCCTTGATGATGCGTCGTCCTGTTGATCTGCCCTCACTTGTATTTTTCACTCGCGTAGAGTTTGCTCTGTTGCCGCACTCGCGTAGAATTTGCCCAGAGCTTTCGCTTTGCGTATCGGATCTCGTCGAACTGCCTCCAGTGCGTTTCGGCGCTCTTTTTATAGGCCGGGTCGCGGCCTTTTGTTGGGACTGTACTAGAAATCACGTGATCGCCTCGGTGGCGTGATTTCTGGTAATTTTCCACTGTCATTTCGCTGTTGCCAACCTATGTCTGCCGATAGTGTGAGTATGGATGGATATATTGTACCATCCATACTCCTCACACTATAACGGACGAAAGAGAGAGAGCCGGACTTCGGTCTGATGTGCAGCTGCTGTGAGGGGCGGAGCTGGAGTCCAACGCGGAAGAGCAGCCGGCCCAGCAGCACGTATGGCTGATGGACGACGATCTCAGCGGCCACGCGGACGCGTGGTTCGCGTCGTACGAGTGCTGCGGGTACGGCGTCTAGTGCGTGTGGTGCGTGTGCACACACCACGACGGCCGCCGTCATACTTATATGACGACGCAGAGCTGGAGCGGTAGGCACAGCCAGGTCGCGCCGACCTCGAAATGGACGTCGACGAAGAGGACCGAGACGGAGGAGGACGCACCACCACAGCAGCGTCGATATCCAAGTGAAATGGACGATATCGATGCAGAGTGGGTAAGACGACTCTTTCCGGAATTACCGCCAACCCCTGAGCGAGAGGAATCCACGGTGCGGTTTCCGGGGCCGCAACCACGCGCGGATCCGATCGACGAGGTCGAACAACCGCCATCGGAGGTCGACGAGGAGATCGACGACGAGGCCAACGGTGACGGCCTCGACGAAGGCGGATGGAACCACGGCCAGGAGAGGTGCGACAGCCCCTATCAACCACTCTCCGAAGTCGACGAAGGGGAGGAGCGTGACGAGTCACCGAGCGGTGACGACGACATCATGCCCTCCTGGTCTCCGACCGAACAGACCATCGTCCTCTCGTCGGAGACCGAGGACTCCGACACCAACTCGGACACCGACAGCGACACCAGTTCCAGCTCGGCATCCCCACCACGGAATCCGGATGACGAGGATACAATGCCATACGTGCCGCGGGCACGAACAGAGGAAATTATCACCATATCCTCCGACGAGGAGGAGGCGATCCCCGACGCGGAGCCAATGGCCGGTCCACCACCAGGCCCTAAACCCCAGCCACCCACAGTGTCTCGTGTGTATAAACGAACTTATGCCGCCGGACACTGGCACCACACTTACACCGTGGTGCACAGCTGGCTGGAGGATGTGCGACCGCCATCCGAGTGGCAACTGGCGCGAACTACCATCCGCAGAGTGGCCTACTCCGGTCATCGACGCTGTAGCCGAACACTCAGGCTACAATCGTCGGTCGTCCCGACTAGTGTGGAGCGCCGGACGGCGCTACCGCATTAAAACCACCATTCGGTACGGTACTCGGGTGTTCGCCGAACAAAACCCCGAATAATCAGAGGAAAAAAAAAAAGAAGGTACATAAAGAAAAAAAACAAACATCTGTAAATAAAAGAAAAAGAAAAACAAATGATCTAGAAATGAACAATGGGAAAAAAAGGGAAGGGGACCATTAATTCTAAAATCCATCTTCCCCAGCGCCGAAAACACCAGCCTTGCTAACGGCGGAGAGCCGATGCACGAGGACGGAAAGGAACATGGCGAGTCATCGGGCGATGACGACGACTCCATGCTTCCCATCCCTCGGGTTGGCGAAGCCAACAACACCCTCTACACATCAACACAACCTTCGCCGTTGGGACAGTGGAAGTCTTCCACTGCCGAAGAAAGAGGGGAGTGTGAGGAGCCATATAGCGACGACAAATAAATATATGGGTCTATATATTTATGTGTACTATATGCGCCCTTCACAGTAACTGCACATCAGACTGAAGTCCGGCTCTGATGGCAGTTGCGGCGAATTCGCTCTCTTTCGTCCTCTCTCTTTCGCACGCAGGTTGTCAGCCATATGAGCATGTCTGACACACATGCCCACCAGGACATGTGCCGTTATGTGTGAGGAGTGTTGCGAGTGCAACATCTCCATCCATACTCACACTAACGGCAGACATAGGCTGGCGCCGGCAGATGGCAGTGGAAAATTACCAGAAATCACGCCACCGAGGCGATCGCGTGATTTCTGGTACAGTTTCGACAAAAGGCCACGACCCGGCCTATATAAAGAGCGCCGAAACGCACTGGAGGCAGTTCGAATGAAATCCGAGACGCGAAGCGGAACCTCTGTCGAACGACAGAGCAAGTTTAAGCGCCACACTAAATGAGAAGGGGACACGCTGCCCAACGATTTAAAATCAACAATAAAATCAGCCAAGATCTACGCGAGTGCGATAAAGAAAACCAAACTCATAAAGGCTTTCTAATACAGGACACTGAGGTCCTTGAAGGTTGAAGTAGTAAATCCTTGCTACGTTCAAGTTGTGCTACGAGGCGAGGCCTACACAGTGACAAGCCACGCGTGCGATAATCTGCCTGTAGTTCGTCAGTATACGCGCGAAATCCGTTTGGTCAAACGGAGCCGTATGATAAGCTGTCGAACCAGCGCGAAGCCGCGGACTGGCGCAACTGGTGTACGGGGTGCCTTGAACCTACTTGTCCGAACGGGACCATGCACTGAAACAAACCAAGGCCTCAACAAGTGGCCGAAGGAGCAAACACAGACATTGCGCACATATTAAGTGTATTCAATTGACGCTAAAATAAAACCATACAAATTAATTTAATATATAAAACAATTGTGTTATTAATTATCATTTCGCGACCAAATTTCATAAATTTTGTTGCACGAACCCACAGCTCGACTGAGCGTTAGCCCGGCAGAGTAATAAGGTTCGTTACAATAGAAACAATGAAGATTTTCTTAGCCACTAAGGCAGAAGGCCGTTAAAATTAAAAACATGAATTACAGACTAATTCCTTAAACATATATATTGATGAGCAGGGGTTGGTTGGCCAATCTTCTTGGGTTCCAGCAATGTTGTAGATGGTGATTCCAGCGGTGGCAGCGCTGGATGCCAGCGTAAGCAGACTGTCTTCAACATGCGCTGGGCCCATATACGTAGCTGGCACTCATGGAAAGAGAATACAAAATACATTAGTAATTGGCTGCAAATACAAAATACCAAAAAACCACACTTACCCCTCCCTCCCCCCACTCCACACATCCCACGTCCAAATGCGGCGGCGTCACCTGGTGACTCTGTCGGCGACGGCCACTTCGACCGCTTTCCCTTGAGGCATCTCGTTTCTGACGGCGGCGATGGATGCGGGGTTCAGTGGACCCATTCAGCGGCGACGTCAACAGCGGCAGTAGCGGCAGCAACTACAAATAAAAAAAGCGACATTAGCAGTGAGCAAAATAACACACACACATTTTGCTCACCTGCACCCAGCAATGACATCAGCAGCGGCAGCGAATCCAGCTGCGGAGGCAGCGGGCCATCTCCACTTTGATGACAGCGCGCTAATGCCGGTGGCAGCGGCAGTAGCAGCGAGACGGAGGCAGCGACTTCAGCAGCGGGCCATCGCATAATACGATGGTAGCGCACTTACGCCGGTGGCAGCGGCAGCATGCAGCGACGATGGAGCGGCACCAGTAGTTTAAGCAGCCATTACACATGCTTACTACGTGGTGCAACGACGATGCCGGTGGCAGCGGCATCAGCAACAAGCAGTATAATCCAGACAATATCTAATATATAAAACAATTAGATTCACGTCATACGAATATCAACGGCAGCGGCAATAGCAGCAGCAACAACAAACCACACCCAGCTCGTGGCAGCAGCGACAACAGCGCTGCATTCGTGCAGCGACAACAGCGTGGCACCAGCAGCAGATGCAGCGACATCGCAGCGGCGTCACCAGCGTAGCAGCAGCAGGGCATCGCCAATACATAAAAACACATATACATGTAAACACAAGAAGATTTGCAGACTGTCGTCGGGATTAATTATTGTACCCAATTTAAAAACAATAATTAATCCCATTCGGCGGCAGTTTGCAAATCTTTCTTTTACTAAGTATTCACATTTATTGGCCACTTTGGCCAATGCAAATACATTTGTACACACACACACACACAAACAATGTAACACGACGCGATGGTGATCTGCTCGTGGATCCTCGGGCGATGCAATTACCAATTTAATTAGCCATTCCGCGCATTTGCGCATATAATGTAATTGCATCGCCTACAAACCAAATTCGAGGTCCACTTGCGATCATTATCGCGCTCGAGCCAACACAATTTGCAAACTTGCAAATTTCCAACACACGCGAGTCACGGCAAAACACAATAGCATTGACAGCTGATCAATGTTATTGGTGAGCCAAACACGATTAATCGCCAATAACATATGGTTAATCGTAGCATAACAGCGTCAGATGATGATGGCAGCCGTCATTGTTTGGCGCTCTCATTTTTCCATTTTCGAATCTGTAATACATGAGATTCAAATTTTAGCCAAGTTCTCGACCACCTTCCCCTCTCCAAACCAAGAACAACAACAAGACAGAAGGTGCGTGTATCTACTTTTTGTTGTTCTTGTTAGATATAATTAATATTAATTGTAAAATATAATTTATTAATAATTAATTATTAGCCATTAAGTTTAACATAAGTTCTTGGTGGTCGAGAACAAAATAGCGTGATTATGGGCTAATGCAAAAAATGTCCGATTACTATGTTGTGTATGTATTTTCAATGTAAACCACAATGGATAAGTACACTAAATTTCTGTAAGACCTGCAGGCAGTAGACTGTGACCCCTCCTCCCCCTCCTCAAGAGTTACCCACTGTTTCTCTTGAAACTGTCCGCCAATCGCTTGGATCGGCTTTGGTCGTGCTTGCCGACCGCAGTCTCTCGTCACGCTCTCGAAGAAGAAAGCGCCGCTCTGGCTCTCTGATGGTGGTCGATCATGTATCGGCCACCATCACTGGCTAATTAGCGCGCCTTCTCTCTCTCTCCCTCGGCCCCTGTCAGGCTCGCTCACTCACTCACTCACTCAAATCACTCAAATCACTCACTCAAATCACACACTAAAATCACTCACTTCACACAAACGCCTGAAAGGCAGCCATCACGTACGTATGTACAAAAACAATGGCCAGGGCGTATACACTATATACATCCAATATAGATGTATGCGCCCTGGCCGCTGCGAGAGCTGTGCGCCTTTGCCCAGTGCCAGGAGGCCACAACCTCTCTGGCGCTGACCGCGAACGGACAGCTTCGCGCAATCAAATAAATTCGCAACTAGTGAATAGTGAGAAAAATTAAGCTGTGAAAAGTCAAAGTACTTTTGCACAAACAATAAACCAAAAACATTTAACAAAGTGAGTGGGAGTGACAGTGATAGTGAGAGAGTGCCTGGCGGAGTACGACGGAAGAGAATCTTCTTCGAGCCAGCGACTGGACACTGGCGCAGGCGGCCGATCCAGCCGATCCAGCCACGGCGTTTGACGGCACCCATCCCAAGGAAAGAGGACGCACCGTGTCCGCGGGTGTTGGCAGACACACCCGGCCCACCTCTAAGTAGTAAGTCACCACAAAAACTTGTTATCTCATCTGTATATCAAATAAAGAGGCGGGCGCGGCCGGCAGACTGCGACTTGCACGACGCCACAGCAGCCACCATCACCCAAAACACCATAAATCTTTATATATCCACTCCATAAAATTCCATCACAAAGTCTTGCGCACCAGGCGCTCAGCAATAGCCCGCCAAAAAGAAAAAACAGACGCCGACGCTACTTTTGGCGCCAGCAAACACGCAAACACACAAAAAGATGCCGCTAGGTGCGAAGCAGAATGCGCAAAGGGCGCGCGCGCACCACCACACAAACGCTAGCACAAGCACAACAGCAGCAAACGCAAACGCAAACCAAACATTAAAGCCAATACAACAACACAAGCGCAAGCGCAAGCATCAGCAAAAGAGAGGGGCCAACAAAGAGAACAAAAGCGAGCAAGCAGTGCAATAGCTACTGCTCTCCCTGAGCAAGCAGTGGCTGCCAGCACAGCTATGCTCGCCGCCAACACAGCAACAACCAACACAGCCAATACAAACATGCATAATACACACATGCAAAAGAGCAAGAGCAATTGCAGCCTGAATAGCGAAGGCCGTACAATTAATATTACAGATGTAATGTTAAGTGGCGGACTCACTAACAGCACAACAATAAATGCCATTAATAATCGTACAAGCTCAGCAAGCAGTATGTTCATATCGATTGACTCTCTTGATGAACTGCTGGCGCGGTACCCAGTTGAAGAGCAACTTCAGCTGAATGTACTGCTCCAGCGTAGTAGTCAAGAGAGTCAACGGCGTGAGCACGTCGTACGGGCCCAAGTCCATGCAGCACCGGCGACCAACAACAGTGGCAGTGTTGTTGACGATGCCGCCGATGGTGACATGGATGTCGGCGCCCCGCCATCGCCTGGCTTCATCGTAAGCACCGATGGCAGCGACGTGTACGTTGACAGCCAAAATCAAAGCCAGAAGAGAAAGGTGGCAAAGCCGCCATCTCCACCCGAGGCCAAAGCCAGCAAAAAATGTAACAGGGATGAGGATGAATATGCCCCAATCCCAGCCAATACAAATAAGCCCAAACGTGGCTACAAAATATATGGAAGAAGCAGAGCAGCCGGTGGCAAACGCCGGACGAAATCAAGCCACCACATTCCAAATCACTACAATCAGTGCGACCACTTTGATATATTCAATCAAAGTGGCAGTACTGATTTGGATGATGATGAGTCGGTGGATGTCATCGGTGGCCCTGCTTCCCCTTCCCCTTCCCCTACCCCGCCACCAACAACTTACTTGCCGACTGTTGCCAATGACCAGCGGACACAGCGGCAAGAGCAAATTAACCAGCAATTTGCGCTGCACAAACAAAGGCCTAAACACGCAGAAATACACTATCAAATGCCCAGTAACTGGCGACAGGGTAAGGCTCAACTGCATAGACAGTGAGTGCGCTACCTGGCGTGTGCCAAACACCGATTCACCGGCAGACCAATCAACGTTTTTGAAATCGAATTGGAGCGAGATGAGCTAACCAACAAGCGAATCCTAGAGGTCAACACGTTGGGCAACCAGCACAATCTTATTTTTGAGCAATTGTCCAGACGCACTGAGCCGGTGCAGTGCCACCGGTGCCAGGCGTTTGGACACTCCAAGAACTATTGCTCAATGCCACCTAAATGCCTAAAGTGCGCCGAAGCACACATAACAAGCGACTGTTTGAAAGATCGGAGCACCCCGGCCAGATGTGCCAACTGTAATGGACGGCACATCTCGAGCTACAGGGGCTGCCCGATCTAAAAGAGCGCGAAAGCGAAACTTGTTGCTAGCCAGCAATCTCTAGTTGACAACAAACAACAGCCTACAACAACAACAACAACTCAAAAGGCAAACTCAAAACGTAATGATGATGCTACGAATCCGGCTATGAGCCATTTAAATCGGCTACAAAATAAGCTGAGGGCAGAACAAAAACAACAGCGTGTAGTGCAGACGCAACCAAATCAGCAACAACAAACACAACACCAGCAATTACAAAGTAAACCGATTCAAACAGCCAATACGCTTGTAAAAAAGCGTAACGAAAAAAGGCAGGTGCAAACTGAACAGCACCTACCGCCAACAAATAATAACAACGATAGGTTTACCATGGCCATTGAAGCAAATGCTACTGCTATGCAGAGCATGTCACAAAAAATTGACCAAATGGTCAATCTTCTAATGGCCATGGTAACAGTCAATAAACAATAAATAAACAAATTCAATACTATACAATTTTTTTCAAATCCATTTAACAATAGCAGACAACTAACCACCCCGGCCTATTTGTGCCAGAAAATTCCTCCACAAAATATAGTTAATAAATAATTAATAGAAAAGACTAATAGCCATCCTCAAACCTCAGCCTTGAAAAGCTGATCCGTTGTAACCGCTTGCCGTTCTATACGCTAAGACAAAAAGCATTGGAGTGGGTGGTGCTCTGATCTATTGTCATGCGCAATAGATTTGGAGCCGGACTCACTCCAAGAGAGTCCATTCATCACATGAATGGAAAGCGGAAATTAGAACGGCAAATCCCTTTGCCAAACACTGGCAAAACTGATGTTTTCGGCAAACGAGGATCAATTTAGGGTAGCACCATATACAAAGCCTAACATCCCGGCTACATAAGGGGTGTAACTAGGATTAGGCGGAGGCACCATATTAGCCCATCGCATGAATGGAGGTGTATAACACTGAAGTTGTGGGTTACATATGGTGCCCACCGCGCTCTCATTTAAATATACAAATTTTTTAAATATACAAATTTCATAAATACAATTCTTAAATAATTCCTTTTTGGCCTCGGCCAAGTTATCGCACAGTGCGCGATTATACAAAGCATATAAACAAAACTCAGCCGCACAGTGTGCACGGCAATCAAAACACACAGTTAAAATTACAATTAAAATTTAATTATAACCAAAACAGGTGCACCCACTAATAAAGTCAAAATCTCACTCATTAGAAAAGGATTGTCAACTAAAGCTAGACTATACTAAACAGAAATCAACTACGACAGTTGACCAGACAATAACAAGAATTTTCGCCACTAACGGCAGGGCAGCAAAAACTAAATACATTATATAAAATGGCTAAGCTTACTAAATGATGATAAGCTCCAACGGCAGTGTTAATACAGTTGATCCAGCGGTGGCAGCGCTGGACTCCTGCGTCAGCTAACTGCGCAGCCAATAAACAATTTCGGGTTATGGATGATGACGGGTTCCAGCCATGGTGTAGACGGTCGTTCCAGCGGTGGCAGCGCTGGACAGCCAGCGTAAGCAAACCGTCTACAACATGCGCTGGTCCCGTGCACTTCCGGCCTGCAAATTAAAAGCAAATTAAAAAAGAATACAAAACATCCAAAAAACCATACATACCCCTTCCTCCCCACTCCACACATCCCATTGTCCACGACCTCGTTCCTGACGGCGGCGATCGTGTGGATCCACTAAATGAATCCCACTACCAACACGGCGGCGACGTCATCTCGCAACTGATGGCCCTCGCAAATTACGCCGGTGGCAGCGGCGCTATGCAGAGGCAGCGACAGCGGAGACAGCCAGCGGGACATCGCACACTGCGATGGTCAGCGCACTAATGCCGGTGGCAGCGGCATTAGCAGATGGCAGCAACTTCAATAAAATATACAATACTCCAAATTCGACGGCAGCCGCAGAGCAGCGGCAGCGACTTCAGCAGTCAGCGGGCCATCTCGCAATTGATGGCCAGCGCAGATTACGCCGGTGGCAGCGGCAGTAACAGAGGCAGCGATAACGAGACGGAGGAGAGCAGCGGCAGCGACTTCAGCAGCCAGCGGGCCATCTTGTATTTGATGGCCAGCACAAATTAAGCCGGTGGCAGCGGCAGCGGCAGCGACAGCGGAGGACAGCAGAGACGACGCCGGTGGCAGCGGCATCAGCAATCACCAGAATCTAAAAAACACAAATAAATTAGATTCGTAAATACAAATATAAACGACAGCGGCAGTAGCAGCAGCAACAACAAACCTCATGCAGCTCAGCGGCAGCGGCATCCAACAGCGACATAAGCAGCGGCATCCAGCAGCGAAAACAGCGCTGCATCCAGTAGCGGCTTCCAGCAGCGAAACGCGCTGCATCCAACAGCGACATAAGCAGCGGCATCCAGCAGCGTAAACAGCGCTGCATCCAGCAGCGACAACAGCGCTGCATCCAGCAGCGTCACCAGCAACGTCATCCAGCAGCGAAACGCGCTGCATCCAACAGCGACATCAGCAGCGGATACAGCAGCGACAACAGCGCTGCATCCAGCAGCGACAACAGCGCTGCATCCAGTGGCGGCAACTGAGCGGCACCCAGCCGCAAAATAGCGCGGTATCCGGCAGCAAAACAGCGCTGCAACCAGCAGCGACATTAGCAGCGGCATCCAGCAGCGGCAGCGACATCGCAGCGGCGTCAACGACGCAGTAGCAGCAGGGCACCACCAAATAAACGAAATAATTATATAAAAAATTTTAGTTTATATACAAATACAAAAGATTTGCAAAGTGCTGTCACGATCAATTGTTGTACCAATTTTAAAAACAATAATTGATCCAATTCGATGGCAGTTTGCAAATCTTTTTACACTCCACTAAGCGTTCACACGCATTCACTTGGCCACTCTGGCCAATGAAATTTTATTTTCACTTTCACAAACACGAGTGGAAATAAAACACTTATTACGACGCGACAAAGAACTGCTGTGGATCCTCAGGCGATGCAATTACCACATTAATTAGCCAATCCGCACTTTTGTGCTTAAATTAATTGCATCGCCGCCAAAATATTATCGAGGTCCACTAGCAGATTCTTATTGCGATCGACCCACAACAATTTGCAATTTGCAAATTTTTCACAACACGTGCGACATACGGCCAAGCAATGGCATTGCCAGCTGTTCATTGCCAGCTGATCATTGTCAGCTGATCAGTGCTATTGCTTGGCCATTAACAATCTATTATGCGCAAAATGAGATGGCAGCCTTCTTGTTTTGGCGCTCCATATTTCAAACTCGAGGCTGTAGTGCATAAGCCTCAATTTTTAGCCAAGTCCTCGACCACTTCCCCTTTTAAGTAAGAACAACAACAAGCAAGAAAGACGCACAGCGGCAGAAATGCCTGCTTTAATGGTGCGTGTATCTACTTTTTGTTGTTCTTAATAGATGTAATTAATTATAAATTGTAAATTATAAATTATGAATATTAGTTATTAATTAAATTTAGTTATAGTTTAGTCAGTGGTCGAGGACAAAAAATAGTGTGATGATGGGTTAATGTAAAAAATGTCTCAATAATAGGTTGCGTATGCACTTAGAATATAAACCGCAATGTAACGGACAGAAAACTTTTGACAAGACCTGCGGACAGTAGACGGTGACCCCCTCCTCCCCCTCCTCAGAGATGCTAGTGCCCTAGGTCCGCCAATTGCTTGGCTCGGCTTTGGTCGTGCTTGCCGACCGCCGTCTCTTGTCGCGCTCTCGAGGAAGAAAGCGCCGCTCTGGCTCTCTGATCTCTCTCGATCATGTATCGGCCACCATCACTGGCTAATTAGCGCGCCTTCTCTCTCTCTCCCTCGGCCCCTGTCAGGCTCGCTCACTCACTCACTCACTCAAATCACTCAAATCACTCACTCAAATCACACACTAAAATCACTCACTTCACACAAACGCCTGAAAGGCAGCCATCACGTACGTATGTACAAAAACAATGGCCAGGGCGTATACACTATATACATCCAATACAGATGTATGCGCCCTGGCCGCTGCGAGAGCTGTGCGCCTTTGCCCAGTGCCAGGAGGCCACAACCTCTCTGGCGCTGACCGCGAACGGACAGCTTCGCGCAATCAAATAAATTCGCAACTAGTGAATAGTGTAATGGCCCCGTAGTCCATTGAATGACAGTTTAAAATTGCATTTAAATATTCGGACACGCGCGCCAAGGTCAGCTGTGAGCATCAAGAATGCAACCTTGATCTGTTGTTATCAGCTGTTGACAGCGGTGCGGGCGAGAAGCTTCTGCTTCTTAGCTCTCATTTCCGCCTTTTCTGTGCGAGGTTCCGAAACAAATAGACGTGTCTGGTTTAAGTCGGCCAAATTGGAAATTTTAATATTGTGGCAAAAGTGCAGAAAAAGCAACTCCACATCCTGTGAAGCCATCCACGGCTGAAAGGGGATTGGAGTAAACCAAGTGATTAAAACCTACGCAACCGGTGCCGGCAACGTATGTATTTTGTGAAAATTTAAGAGTTTTCACAAAACTAAATGCCCTCACATGGTTTTGTTCCTTTTTTTGTGTTGTTAAGATTGAAGACCCCCAACCACAAGATTTCGAAACACCAAGGCGGTGGAAGCCGATGCAACACTCGGACTGTTCCCTGGCAGTAAAACATTTTGTGTGTGTGTTCTTGGTACCACACAAAAGTTTCGTGTCTTCATCAAATCATCAAATAATACTTCAAAAGAAAAAGAAAGAAAAAACAAAAACAAAAAAAACATATAACAGATATCAAGCTCTGCTGAAAGCGCAGAATTGTATCCACATCCAGAACAGTGGTTAAATCATAAGAAAATTTAGTTTATTTTTTGTCAAACCAATTCAGTTCACTGTGCGTGAGTGGAAAACCCGTGGACAAAGTTCACGAGGTAATAGACAAGTGATATAACACTACAGTGCATAATACCGCGCCTCTGGTCCCGGTATTGAATAATTTAACCAAACAAAAAAAAAAAAACAAAAACAAAAAAACAAAAACAAAAAAAAAAAGAAGAAATATAAAGAAAAACATAACTCAACCATCGAACAGAAACAAAACGCAGTCTACGAGGAGGCCTTCATCGTGGAGTAATTTGGGTGAGTTTTTGTGTTGTTGGTCCCACGGCAAAGACCAGCGCAAGCTTTTGCACGTGGACAAACAACAAGAAAAGAAATAACGGAGAGAGTGAGAGAGAGAAAAAATGAGCGAGCCGCGTCTGCGTTGATAATCTCAGCTCGAAAGCTCTCGATCTCTCTTCTGTTTAAGATTGAGATTATGACGTCCGCTTAACTGTTGCCAGTGCATTTAAAACTGTTTTTTTTTTGCCCTGTGCTTTGAGCTTTTCTCTTTTTGTTTTTGCTTTGAAAAACATTTAACGTAAAACCTTTGCATAATGGTAAACAGCAGTTTGAAATTCATTTAATATATCCATACCGTATCCATAATTTTTACATACATATATATGCCTATTACGTTATAAATATGAATACTTTGTCCACAGCAGTGCTCTGAATTGGTTTTGAGAAAAAATGTGCTAGAAAAAGAAAGCGAGAAATAAGAACGCGAAATAACAAGAAAGAATGAATAACATTAGGATTAAAAGTAGTTTCCGCCAACCACACTGGAAAAAAAAAAAAATAGATATATAATTATAACTAAAAAAAAAATGTATAAATTTTAATCCACAATTTCTTCTTATTAGTACATAAAGTTTACATAAAGAAAAATTTTCTTTTAACAAAATCAAAACAAAAAAATAAGAAAAGAAGATAAAAATGAAGTAAAATGAAATCACTCTGAATGTTAAGTAACTGTAAGCCTGCCAATTACTTCCCCTCAAATCATTATCGATAAATATATATTCATAACTACCATCCCTATTGGAGATTATATTTAGTTTAAGCAACCATGTAACCCAATAAGGTTAACTTTCTCACATTAGTTTAGTTTTTTTTTGAGATTTTAAGTTTTTTCATTAAAAATTATAATGATTGAAGTGACACGATGAAAACCTAAATTCTTTCTTAATCTTCCTAGTCATGGGATTGTAGGGGAATGAGTTGAGTTGTATTGCACAAGGGGACCTGCAATCACATTTACCCTTGCAGGTCATGGTCGGGTTGGGTGTAGAAGGTGTGTGTCGAATGACACCGAGACCACACCGCCGTCGTGACTACCGACGTACCCTTGGTTCCCTCCCCCTTTCCGTCTTCCTTTATCCCATTTTAGTTTTTTTGTTTTTTTAGTTTATTTTTTTTCTGTTGAATTCGGATTGACCGGAATGGTCAATTCATTTAAGGATTTCTCAACAGGGCCTTTAGGGACTCTATACATTAAAATTCGCGTAGTATGCCGAGATAGGTCAGCAAAAACCCCGCCCACCTTCCCGAACAGAGCTAGTTCGTCGACGGGTCCCGAACAGCTGAATATTTCCGGCGAGTGGAGAATATAAAATGTTCCCTCCTCCCATCTGGACAACCCTCCACTAATATCCTACTACAGTTGGCCACAGAATTTTTTTGGTGCCCGATCGCGGGACTGGAATTTTTCTAAGTGTACATCACAATAGTGAGAAAAATTAAGCTGTGAAAAGTCAAAGTACTTTTGCACAAACAATAAACCAAAAACATTTAACAAAGTGAGTGGGAGTGATAGTGATAGTGAGAGAGTGCCTGGCGGAGTACGACGGAAGAGAATCTTCTTCGAGCCAGCGACTGGACACTGGCGCAGGCGGCCGATCCAGCCGATCCAGCTACGGCGTTTGACGGCACCCATCACGACGAGAGAGGACGCACCGTGTCCGCGGGTGTTGGCAGACACACTCGGCCCGCCCTCTACCGAGTAAGTCACCACAAAAACTTGTTATCTCATCTGTATATCAAATAAAGAGGCGGGCGCGACCGGCAGACTGCGACCTGCACGACGCCACAGCAGCCACCATCACCAAGAAAAAACCATAAATCTTTATATTCAGTCCACATAAATCCCCATAATACCAATACAAAGTCTTGCGCGACGCTACTTTTGGCGCCAGCTTATAAGCAAACGCACAAACACAAACACGCAAACACACAAACACACAAAATGATGCCGCTAGGTGCGAAACAAAATGCGCAAAGGGCGCGCGCGCACAACCAATCACACGCTAGCACAAGCACAACAGCAGCAAACGCAAACACAAACACATCAACAGCCAATACAACAGCAAAAGAGAGGGCCCATTACAAAAGAGAACAAAAGCGAGCAAGCAGTGCAATAGCTACTGAGCAAGCAGTGGCCGCCAGCACAGCTATGCTCGCCACGAATACAATACCAATTAACACAGCCAATACAAACATACACAATACAAAGATGCAAAAAAGCAAGAGCAATTGCAGCCTGTATAGTGAAGGCCGTACAATCCAAATAACAGATGTAAATGCCACTAACAATTGTTCAAGCTCAGCAAGCAACTTGTTCATATCGATTGACTCTCTTGATGAACTGCTGGCGCGGTACCCAGTTGAAGAGCAACTTCAGCTGAATGTACTGCTCCAGCGTAGTAGCCAGGAGAGTCAACGACGTGAGCACGTCGTACGGGCCCAAGTCCATGCAGCAGCGGCGACCAACAACAGTGGCAGTGTTGTTGACGATGCCGCCGATGCTGACATGGATGTCGGCGCCCCGCCATCGCCCGGCTGCATCGTAAGCACCGATGGCAGCGACGTGTATGTAGACAGCCACAACCAAAGCCGGAAGAGAAAGGTGACAAAGCCGCCATCTCCACCCGAAGCCAAAAAATCCACTAGGGATGAGGCTGAATATGCCCCAATCCCAGCCAATACTAATAAGCCCAAACGAGGCTTCAAAATATACGGAAAGAGCAGGGCAGCTGGTGGCAGACGCCGAATCAAAACCAGCCATTACATCGATAATCATTATTACCAGGGCGACCACTTTGATTTATTTGATCAGAGTGGTAGTACTGGCATTGATGATGACGACTCGGTGGACACCACCAGTGACCCTGCTTCCCCTTCCCCTTCCCAGCCAATAGCCCACTTGCCGACTGTGCCCAATGCCAACACACAGGCACAGGCACAGGAGGCAATCAACAATCAATATGCGCTACACAAGCAAATTATTGACAGGCAAAAGAGCTTTGCAACAGCGAGTGCCAAGGTGCCGAGTGTATTCCTGACAAATGTCAGCAATATACAAGGCATCATTGATGAACTCGGCAAAGGCCTATCCAAGCAACAATTCTCGATCAAGTGCCCAGCCAATGGCGACAGAGTAAGGCTCAACTTTGCTGACAATGGGTCTTATTGTGTTGCCAGGGACATTCTCTCACAGGCTAGCATTCACATGCACACGCACCAGCCTATTGAGGAGCGCGGATACAGGGTGAGAGTCAGGCACCTCCACCACTCAACCGCTCCGGAATGGATTCGCGCCGAGCTGGCCAAACTTGGCCATAAGGTGCGATATCTAGCGTGTGCCAAGCACAGGTTCACAGGCAGGCCACTGAATGCCTTTGAGCTTGAGCTTGAGCCGAATGCGCTGACCAATTCGAGGATACTTGAAATCACCACGTTGGGCAACCAGCAGAATTTGATCATAGAGAAGGTGTCCAGACGCACTGAGCCGGTACAGTGCCACCGGTGCCAGGCGTTTGGCCACTCGGAAAAACTATTGCTCACTGCCGTACAAGTGCCTAAAATGCGCTGAACCGCATCCAACAGCAGACTGCTCGAAGGATCGGAGCACCCCAGCCAGATGTGCCAACTGTAGTGGACGGCACATCTCGAGCTACAGGGGCTGCCCGACATACAAAGGCGAGAAGGCGAAGCTTGTTGCTAACCAGCAAAAGCAACAGCCATCAGCAACAACAACAACATCTAATTGGCCTCAGCCAATACCACGGGCAACAGCAGTCCAGCAGCAGCAGCAGCGAAATCAAAAAACGTCTAACAATAAGGCGAAGCCAGAGCAGCAACAGATAAAGCCTATACAAAAGCAACTAACAAAGCCAATACAACAACAACAAAACCAGCCACAACAAACTCAACATCAGCAAAAACAAACAACAGCCAATACTCAAAATAGTAAACACACAGAACATAGTTCTGACAAACACGATGAAAGATTTACCATGGCCATTGAGGCGAATGCTAGTGCCATGCACAGCATGACCCAAAAGATTGATCAAATGATCAATCTTCTGATGGCCATGGTAACAGTAAATAAACAATAAACAATAAATTAGCTAATCCAATACTAGACAATCCTCTTCAAATACATTTAAAAAATTAGTACATAACTAATCCACTCCGGCCCAATTGAGCCATAAAATTCATAATAGTTAATTAATTAATATATAATAATTATATAGCCATCCTCAAGCATCAGTGGAGAAGGCGATTGCACTGTGATCAGCCTTGAAAAGCTGATCCGTTGTAACCGCTCGCCGCTCTATACGCTAAGACAAAAAGCATTGGAGTGGGTGGTGCTCTGATCTATTGTCATGCGCAATAGATTTGGAGACGGACCCACTCCAAGAGAGTCCATTCAGCACATGAATGGAAAGCGACATATAGAGCGGCAAATCCTTTGCCAAACCCTGGCAAAACTGATGTGTTGGCAAACGAGGATTAATTTAATTTAGGGTAGCACCATTTCACAAAGCCTAACAACCCGGCTACATAAGGGGTGTAAATTAGGATTAGGCGGAGGCACCATATTAGCCCATCGCATGAATGGAAGTGTATAACACTGAAGTTGTGGGCTACATATGGTGCCCACCGCGCTCACAATTAAATTTAAATTTAAAAATTAAATATACAAATACAATTTAAAAAATTACATTTCGGCCTCGGCCAAATCATCGCACAGTGCGCGATAGAAAAAGCCACTAAACAACCCAGCCGCACAGGGTGAACGGCAAGCAAAAACACTCGATTAAAATTTACAATTAAAATTTACAATTGAAATTTACAAATAAAATTTAAATTGTAATCAAATCAGGTGCACCCATTAATAGACATTAATAGAATTTAAATATCGCCCAATTGAAGAGGTTTGTCAGCTAAAACTGGACTATGCTAAATAATCAACTGCGACAGTTGACCTACTAATAACAAGAATCCTCGCCACTAACGGCAGGATAGCAAAAACATAATACATAATACTTAATACTTAACAATACTAAATATCTAATACAATAATTAAAATGGCTAAGCTCACAATAATGCTGATTAGCTCCATGCGGCAGCGTTGATGTAGTTGGTCCTGCGGTGGCAGCGCTGGACTCCTGCGTCAGCTAACTGCGCAGACAATAAATAATTTTGCGGTCATGGATGACGACGGGTACCAGCCATGGTGTGGACGGTCGATCCAGTGGTGGCAGCGCTGGACAGTCAGCGTAAGCAAACCGTCTACAGCATGCGCTGGTCCCGTTCACGTCCGGCCTGCAAATTAAAAAATTAAAAATAGTTTAATGACAATTAAATTAAATACAAAATGCAAGTCCATACTCACCAGGCAGGGCAGCCAATAAATAATTTGCGGTCATGGATGACGACGGGTTCCAGCCATGGTGTAGACGGTCGTTCCAGCGGTGGCAGCGCTGGACAGCCAGCGTAAGCAAACCGTCTACGGCATGCGCTGGTCCCGTGCACTTCCAGCCTGTAAATTAAAAACAAATTAAAAAAGGATTCAAAACATCCAAAAAAAAAAAAACCATACATACCACTCCCTCCCCACTCCACACATCCCATTGTCCACGACCTCGTTCCTGACGGCGGCGATGGAAGCGGCGATTGCGTGGACCCACTGAATAATCCCACTACCATCACGGCGGCGACGCCAACTCGCAACTGATGGCCCTCGCAAAATGCGCCGGTGGCAGCGGCGCCATGCGGAGACAGCGACAGCGGAGGCAGCCAGCGCGACATCGCACACTGCGATGGTCAGCGCACTAATGCCGGTGGCAGCGGCATTAGCAGATGGCAGCAACTTCCATACAATATCCAGTGCTCCAAATTCGACGGCAGCCGCAGAGCAGCGGCAGCGACCTCAGCAGCGAAAGCAGCCATGCCGGCCATCTCACAACTGATGGCCAGTGCAAATTACGCCGGTGGCAGCGACAGCAGCAGCGAGACGGAGGAGAGCAGCGGCAGCAAATACATACAAAACAAAGACATTAGCAGTGGGCAAAATAAATACACATTTTGCTCACCTGCACCCAGCAATTACACCAGCAGCGACACCAGCAGCGACAACAGCGCTGCACCCAGCAGCGGCATCCAGCAGCGAAACGCGCTGCATCCATACAGCGACAACAGCAGCGGCATCCAGCAGCGACAACACCGCTGCATCCAGCAGCGACTACAGCGCTGCATCCAGTGGCGGCAACTGAGCGGCACCCAGCCGCAAAATAGAGCGGCAACCAGCAGCGACAACAGCGCTGCACCCAGCAGCGTCACCAGCAGCGGCATCCAGCCGCATAATAGAGCGGCATCCAGCAGCGACAACAGCGCTGCACCCAGCAGCGGCATCCAGCAGCGAAACGCGCTGCATCCAACAGCGGCATCCAGCAGCGAAGCGCGCTGCATCCATACAGCGACAACGGCAGCGGCATCCAGCCGCGAAATATGCGCGGCATCCAGCAGCAAAAACAGCGCTGCATCCAGCAGCGGCTTCCAGCAGCGAAACGCGCTGCAACCATACAGCGACACCAGCAGCGGCATCCAGCAGCGACAACAGCGCTGCACCCAGCAGCGGCATCCAGCAGCGAAACGCGCTGCATCCATACAGCGACAACAGCGCTGCACCCAGCAGCGACTACAGCGCTGCATCCAGTGGCGGCAACTTAGCGGCACCCAGCCGCAAAATAGCGCGGCATCCAGCTGCGCAACAGCGCTGCATGCAGCAGCGACACCAGCAGCGGCATCCAGCAGCGACAACAGCGCTGCACCCAGCAGCGCCATCCAGCAGCGGCAGCGACATCGCAGCGGCGTCAACGACGCAGCAGCAGCAGGGCAGCACTAAATAAATAAAATAATAATATAAAAACTTTAGTTTATATGCAAACACAAAAGATTTGCAAACTGCCGTCACGATCAATTGTTGTACCATTTTAAAAACAATAATTGATCCAATTTGATGGCAGTTTGCAAATCTTTTCACACTCCACTAAGCGTACACACGCATTCATTTGGCCACTCTGGCCAATGAAATTTATTTACACTTATTACAACACATTATACTTATATTACGACGCGAAAAGGGCTGCTTGTGGCGATGCAATTACCACATTAATTAGCCAATCCGCACTTTTGTGCATAAATTAATTGCATCGCCGCTACTAGCATTTTTCTTATTGCGATCGCGCTACAACAATTTGCATTTTGCAAATTCTCCACAACACGTGTGACATACGGCCAAGCAATGGCATTGCCAGCTGATCACAGTCAGCTGATCAGTGTTATTGCTTGGCCATTAACAATCGATTATGCGCAGAATGAGATGGCAGCCTTCTTGTTTTGCGCTCCATATCTCAAACTCGAGGCTGTAGTGCATAAGCTTCAATTTTTAGCCAAGTCCTCGACCACTTCCCGTCCCAAGTAAGAACAACAACAAGCAAGAAAGACGCACAGCGGCAGAAATGCCTGCTCTAATGGTGCGTGCATCTACTTTTTGTTGTTCTTCATAGATGTAATTATTTTTAAATTGTAAAATATAAATTATGAATTTTAGTTATTAATTATTTAAATTTAGTTTAGTCAGTGGTCGAGGAAAAAATAGTGTGATGGGCTAATGTCAAAAATGTCTAAATAATAGGTTGCGTATGCACTTGTAATTAAACCGCAATGTAACGGACATAAAACTTTTGCTCAAGACCTGCGGACAGTAGACGGTGACCCCCTCCTCCCCCTCCTCAGAGATGCTAGTGCCCTAGGTCCGCCAATTGCTTGGCTCGGCTTTGGTCGTGCTTGCCGACCGCCGTCTCTTGTCGCGCTCTCGAGGAAGAAAGCGCCGCTCTGGCTCTCTGATGGTGGTCGATCATGTATCGGCCACCATCACTGGCTAATTAGCGCGCCTTCTCTCTCTCTCCCTCGGCCCCTGTCAGGCTCGCTCACTCACTCACTCACTCAAATCACTCAAATCACTCACTCAAATCACACACTAAAATCACTCACTTCACACAAACGCCTGAAAGGCAGCCATCACGTACGTATGTACAAAAACAATGGCCAGGGCGTATACACTATATACATCCAATATAGATGTATGCGCCCTGGCCGCTGCGAGAGCTGTGCGCCTTTGCCCAGTGCCAGGAGGCCACAACCTCTCTGGCGCTGACCGCGAACGGACAGCTTCGCGCAATCAAATAAATTCGCAACTAGTGAATAGTGAGAAAAATTAAGCTGTGAAAAGTCAAAGTACTTTTGCACAAACAATAAACCAAAAACATTTAACAAAGTGAGTGGGAGTGATAGTGATAGTGAGAGAGTGCCTGGCGGAGTACGACGGAAGAGAATCTTCTTCGAGCCAGCGACTGGACACTGGCGCAGGCGGCCGATCCAGCCGATCCAGCCACGGCGTTTGACGGCACCCATCCCAAGGAAAGAGGACGCACCGTGTCCGCGGGTGTTGGCAGACACACCCGGCCCACCTCTAAGTAGTAAGTCACCACAAAAACTTGTTATCTCATCTGTATATCAAATAAAGAGGCGGGCGCGGCCGGCAGACTGCGACTTGCACGACGCCACAGCAGCCACCATCACCCAAAACACCATAAATCTTTATATATCCACTCCATAAAATTCCATCACAAAGTCTTGCGCACCAGGCGCTCAGCAATAGCCCGCCAAAAAGAAAAAACAGACGCCGACGCTACTTTTGGCGCCAGCAAACACACAAAAAGATGCCGCTAGGTGCGAAGCAGAATGCGCAAAGGGCGCGCGCGCACCACCACACAAACGCTAGCACAATTACAAACACATCAACAGCCAATACAAAAGCAAAAGAGAGGTGCGAATACAAAAGAGAACAAAAGCGGGCAAGCAGTGCAATAGCTACTGCTCTCCCTTAGCAAGCAGTGGCTGCCAGCACAGCTATGCTCGCCGCCAACACAATAACAACCAACACAGCCAATACAAACATGCATAATACACACATGCAAAAGAGCAAGAGCAATTGCAGCCTGAATAGCGAAGGCCGTACAATTAATATTACAGATGTAATGTTAAGTGGCGGACTCACTAACAGCACAACAATAAATGCCATTAATAATCGTACAAGCTCAGCAAGCAGTATGTTCATATCGATTGACTCTCTTGATGAACTGCTGGCGCGGTACCCAGTTGAAGAGCAACTTCAGCTGAATGTACTGCTCCAGCGTAGTAGTCAAGAGAGTCAACGGCGTGAGCACGTCGTACGGGCCCAAGTCCATGCAGCACCGGCGACCAACAACAGTGGCAGTGTTGTTGACGATGCCGCCGATGCTGACATGGATGTCGGCGCCCCGCCATCGCCTGGCTTCATCGTAAGCACCGATGGCAGCGACGTGTACGTTGACAGCCAAAATCAAAGCCAGAAGAGAAAGGTGGCAAAGCCGCCATCTCCACCCGAGGCCAAAGCCAGCAAAAAATGTAACAGGGATGAGGATGAATATGCCCCAATCCCAGCCAATACAAATAAGCCCAAACGTGGCTACAAAATATATGGAAGAAGCAGAGCAGCCGGTGGCAAACGCCGGACGAAATCAAGCCACCACATTCCAAATCACTACAATCAGTGCGACCACTTTGATATATTCAATCAAAGTGGCAGTACTGATTTGGATGATGATGAGTCGGTGGATGTCATCGGTGGCCCTGCTTCCCCTTCCCCTTCCCCTACCCCGCCACCAACAACTTACTTGCCGACTGTTGCCAATGACGAGCGGACACAGCGGCAAGAGCAAATTAACCAGCAATTTGCGCTGCACAGCCAAAAGAGATTTTCGCCCATGAGCGCCAAGGTGCCAACCATATTCCTGACAAATGTGAGCAATATCCAAGGCGTCATGGACGAACTTAGCAAAGGCCTAAACACGCAGAAATACACTATCAAATGCCCAGTAACTGGCGACAGGGTAAGGCTCAACTGCATAGACAGTGAGTGCGCTACCTGGCGTGTGCCAAACACCGATTCACCGGCAGACCAATCAACGTTTTTGAAATCGAATTGGAGCGAGATGAGCTAACCAACAAGCGAATCCTAGAGGTCAACACGTTGGGCAACCAGCACAATCTTATTTTTGAGCAATTGTCCAGACGCACTGAGCCGGTGCAGTGCCACCGGTGCCAGGCGTTTGGACACTCCAAGAACTATTGCTCAATGCCACCTAAATGCCTTAAGTGCGCCGAAGCACACATAACAAGCGACTGTTTGAAAGATCGGAGCACCCCGGCCAGATGTGCCAACTGTAGTGGACGGCACATCTCGAGCTACAGGGGCTGCCCGATCTACAAGAGCGCAAAGGCGAAACTTGTTGCTAGCCAGCAATCTCTAGTGGACAACAAACAACAGCCTACAACAACAACAACAACTAAACAGGCAAACTCAAAACGTAATAATGATGATGCTACGAATCCGGCCATGAGCCATTTAAATCGGCTACAAAATCAGCTGAGGCAAGAACAAAAACAACAGCGTGTAGTGCAGACGCAACCCAATCAACAACAAAACCGGCAACAACAAACGCAACACCAGCAAGTACAAAACAAACCCATACAAGCAGCCAATACGCTTGTAAAAAAGCATAATGAAAAAAGGCAAAAGGTGCAAACTGAACAGCACCCACCTCCAACAAATATTAACAACGATAGGTTTACCATGGCCATTGAGGCGAATGCTAGTGCCATGCATAGCATGACCCAAAAGATTGATCAAATGATCAATCTTCTGATGGCCATGGTAACAGTCAGTAAACAATAAATAAATAAATAAACAAATTCAATACTAAACAATCTTTTCCAAATCCATTTAAAAATAGCACACAATTCACCACTCCGGCCTAATTGTGCCATAAAATTCATTTATAAAATATATATAATAAATAATTAATATAAAAGACAAATAGCCATCCTCAAACATCAGTGGAGAAGGCGGTTGCACTGTGATCAGCCTTGAAAAGCTGATCCGTTGTAACCGCTTGCCGTTCTATACGCTAAGACAAAAAGCATTGGAGTGGGTGGTGCTCTGATCTATTGTCATGCGCAATAGATTTGGAGCCGGACTCACTCCAAGAGAGTCCATTCATCACATGAATGGAAAGCGGAAAATAGAACGGCAAATCCCTTTGCCAAACACTGGCAAAACTGATGTGCTGGCAAACGAGGATCAATTTAGGGTAGCACCATATACAAAGTCTAGCATCCCGGCTACATAAGGGGTGTAACTAGGATTAGGCGGAGGCACCATATTAGCCCATCGCATGAATGGAGGTGTAATACACTGAAGTTGCGGGCTACATATGGTGCCCACCGCGCTCTCATTTAAATTTAAATATACAAATATAAAAATTTCTTAAAACATTCAAATCTTACAAATACAAATCTTAAATAATTCCATTTTGGCCTCGGCCAAATCATCGCACAGTGCGCGATAAACAAAGCATATAAACTGTTTAGATTCATATTTTTAGATTCATACAAATAGAAAATGCTTACAATAGAAAATAGTATGCAGCCTCTGATAAGGCCACCGCATAGCGCAGCCGTTGATAAAACGGCTGTATTCTCACTCCATCGAGTGAGCTGCTTGTAAGGCGATCGCATTCTCACTCCATCAAGTGCAGTCGCTTGTACAGCGATCGCATTCCCACTCCATCGAGTACAGCCGCTTGTACAATCGACTGCAGTCTGACTTCATCGATATCTCCTCTAAGTAGCTTGAACCGCTCACGCTAGGTTCAAGTGCCTAAGTTATGAGCTGTCAGTATTGATTATATTTACATTTTTAACAATGCATGGGGCAGCTATCAGCTTCTTTCATGTTCATACTTGCATCTTTTAGTCTAATAAGTTTGTATATAAGCCACGCATTTTATTCAATAAACTCAGTGTTCTTCATAGACTCAATCCCGTCAGACGTCTTTAATTCATTCCTACCATCGCATTCTATATGCGCACCGAAGGACCTCACTCTCCGCAGTCCAACTAGTTCAAGTGCTAGTTGCGACGACTCTTAGTAGTCAGTTTATGTACTGAATACTTCCCTTAAAAAACACACAAACATTTTGGTGACCCCGACGGTTGGAATCTGAAGTTGTCAACAAGGCGACAAAAGGAAAACCAATCTCCAAAAACCCATACTGAGATTGTCAGTACCAAGGGTAACGTGAGTGATTCCTGAAGTTGTCAACAAGGCGACAAAGGACACCCAATCTCCAACAATCCATACCTGAAGTTGTCAACCAGGCGACATTTCGGGAGAAAAGTGTGCTCGCAATCACGGCATTGCTAACACCTGCAATCTCCATTCACAGTTCACAATATCTGTGTTAAGGAGAACCAATCTTCAACAATCCACATCTGAGGTTGTCAACTAGGCGACACATCAGGATAAAGCGTGCTCTCGTTGATAAACGGTCATAGCTCTAACAACAAACTGATTAAGAAACAGATATACGAATACACATCTGTAAAAGTCCCACAAGCGACTAAAATCAGTAAATATGGCATCAGAAAAAGCAACTATTGAAGAGTTGCTTGATGTCCAGCAAACAATCAGCAATGAGATTGTACAGCTGATAACCAATTACAAAAAGGATCCCACTGAGAGAAAGGCTCAGATCGGTTACCACAAAATAAAAGCAGATTCTCTAAACAAAAAATGGATTTCTGTTCAAGAAAATGACGAAGTCATAAGAAAATCCGGCGAGCTACCGAAAAATCACGAATACTTCGCATACTTTGAGGACATAAGATCAACAGTTGTGAAGTGCTTGGAAAAAATCAAAAATGACGCTGACACCATATGTCAAACCACAAGCAAGAGGCTTGAGTTTGAAGAAGGACAGATTCAAGAATCTCTGGCATCCTCGTCTGGACAGCGTCAGCAATCAGCCTTAGAATCCAAGGTGATTGCATTGTGCCGGCGACAAAGGGCAATGATCGCATCACTGCATCGCACATTGCACCAAAGCACCCCTATTGAGCATACATCTCTAAAGCTCATAAAGAATCTATGGGCTCAAATCCAAGAAGTCCATTTTCGGCTGTATGAAGAAGTCGAAAATCCGGAAGAAAATGGATATGATACAAAGGAGTATCTACAGGCAGAAGAAGATGTTCAAAGGGCACTAGCTTCAAAAAACAATAAGCAGTGCACCAATGACATAAACATGCCTCGTATAACCATCCCCAAATTTGATGGGGATATATTAAAATGGACACAATTTTTCGATATGTTTGTGTCCATGGTACACAATACCAGCATGCCAACAATTCAAAAAATGTGGTATTTAAAAACCAGCGTGATCGGTGAGGCAGAAAGATTGATACGCCAAATCGACTTGAAAGAGGACAATTACCTCCACGCATGGAACATCTTGGTTGACGCTTACAACAATCCATTGCATCAACGGTATTGAACCGTTTCTTAATGCAACAAGCAATTAATGACAATGTAAAATCGCTTAAGGAGCTTTACATAGTCACCTTGGAGTCCCTTGTATCTCTCAAGGGACTGGGTCTAGACATTTCAACGTGGGACCCTATTCTAATTGCGGTCATAAGAAATAAACTCGACAGCACAAATAAAACGCTGTACGAGCAATCGATAAGCAACTCGAAGCAAATACAGAAACTGGACACCATGCTCCAGTTTCTTGAGCAAAGAGTTCGTGTGTTAGCTAGTGGAAGCAAAACACACAGTCACTTCAAAAACCACTCGACGGGAGCATCTTGTGCAACCTCATCAACTGTAAGAAAGAACTGTCTCTATTGCAAGAAGTCCGATCATCTTGTATTTCGGTGCGGCGATTTCCGTGCAAAGACAGTCGCTGAGAGACTGAATTGGGCTCAACGACAAAGGCTATGTGTCAATTGCCTAAAAGGAGATCACATGGCAAAGGTTTGCCCAGTCAAATCTAACTGCTTCAAGTGTCAAAAAAGACACAATACGCTGCTCCATTTGGAAAATTCCTCACTGGAGCAACAAAGGCCAATTGTAGCCTCAGCATGTAGCAAAAACATAAATCTACTTGCTACAGCAAAAGTAATAGTCCAAGGAAATAATGGACAACAAGCCACTTTCAAGGCTTTGCTGGATTCTGGGTCTCAGATCAACATAATATCAGAACGACTCGCTTCTTTATTATCGTTGAAACGACACGACTCTTCACTACGAATTGAAGGCATCGGTGGACAACAAAAGACAAGCAGAGCTCGTGCAAATCTTTTGGTAAAGTCATTACACAACGACTTTACAATGCGGATTGAAACATTTATTCTACCGCATATTATTACGGACCAGCCAGCCCAAGCAATAAATGACAATGATTGGAACATGCCAGCAAACCTACCATTGGCAGATCCCCAGTTCAATAAGCCTGGCAAAATCGACATGCTTATCGGTGCAGAACACTATTATGCACTATTGCTCCCACAACAACACAAAATACCCTCTGGTCCAATAATGCAAAAGACCAAGTTGGGATGGGTTGTGGCCGGAAAAATGAAAAATTCAAGGATGTCATCAGCCATTTGTGCAGTAGCTACAGGAGAAGAAACGAATGCCCTAATGGAGCGATTCTGGACAATTGACAATTTGGAAACCACAGAAAGGCATCGTACACCAGTTGAAAAGGAGTGCGAGAAACATTTCGTAGAGAACTTGCAGACTGCAGCAGATGGGAGATACATAGTAAAATTGCCGTTTGCTGAACATTCTTCAGCCCTGGGGCCCTCGTTGGAGACTGCAGAAAAACGTTTCCTCGCAATTGAAAGAAGGACAGATCCAAAAATCTGGAAATCGTATGTGGACTTCATGACCGAATACGAACAATTGGGTCATATGAAATTTGTCCCTCGAAAGCTCCTTCCAAAATCTCACTACTTCATCCCTCATCATTGTGTGCTGAAACCTGACAGCAGCACAACAAAGCTAAGAGTTGTCTTCGATGCATCATGTAAGACATCGACAGGAAAATCCCTAAATGACATATTGCAAGTTGGACCCACGGTGCAAAGTGATCTCATGTCAATCCTCTTGAGATTCAGAACGCACAAATACGTATTCATGGCAGATATTGAAAAGATGTATCGCCAAATATGGATAAATCCGAGTCACAATTTTAATCAGATGATAGTTTGGAGAAAAAATCCAAATGATGAACTGAAGCACTATCGATTAAAAACGGTTACATATGGAACAGCATCGGCTCCGTTCCTGGCAACTAAGTGTCTAAATCACTTAGCCTTACTCCACACACGCAGCTCACCATTAGGATCCGCTGCCCTAAGGGATGACTTCTACGTAGATGATTGCCTCACAGGGGCAGATTCGATACAAGAAGTGATCCAAATTCGACAGGAGTTGGTAAAAATACTACTCCCCAAGGGATTCAACTTACGGAAATGGTGCTCAAACAATGAGCAAATTCTTCAAGGAATACCCAAGGATGACATAATAGGCAATATTATGCTGGACGAAACACTGGAACATTACAGTGTCAAGACATTGGGCCTCATTTGGATGCCACAAAAGGATCAATTTTGCGGCCGCACACAAAGCAGCACAGCAAAAAGAATAACAAAACGTGTAGTATGCTCGGAGCTGGCACAGATCTTCGATCCTCTAGGCCTGTTTTCTCCGGTCGTGGTAAAGGCAAAAATCTTTATGCAACGACTCTGGGAGTCAAAACTTGACTGGGATGACGAATTACCCATACATCTTCAGAACGAGTGGACGGATTATAGAGAGGACTTAAAAAGCCTCAATTCAATGAAAATTCCAAGGCACATATACGATGGAAAAACTCCAGTCACGAGGGAATTGCACACATTTGTGGATGCTTCAGAGCAGGCATATGGAGCAGCAATATATGTACGCGCAACGTACAAAAATAAGCAAATACCTGTTCGTTTACTATGCTCAAAGTCTCGAGTGGCTCCGACAGCAAAACAGTCACTACCTCGCCTGGAACTATGTGCTGCATTATTAGGTGCGGAGCTCGCGGACTGGATTCGACGCGATCTCAACCTTGACTCCGCCACAGTGCCAGGATACTTTTGGTCGGATTCTACTGTTGTTCTCTCATGGATCAATGCACCGTCTTCCACATATCATACGTTTGTGGCCAACCGAATAGCGAAAATTCAGGCAGTGACAAGCCAGAATAATTGGCGGCATGTATCATCTGCCAACAACGCAGCAGATGTGCTCTCAAGAGGATTATCTGCACGAAAGCTACACGAGCACAGTCTATGGCTCTATGGACCACTCTTTCTCCACGGCTCTCGAGACAAATGGATAACCCCTCCCATCATCTCTCCGAGCAACCTGGAAAGGAAAACTAAGCATATAAGCTTAGCTGCAACTCAATCAGCAATAGGCGAAGAGTTGTATACCTGCCGACACAGCAACTCATTTTTTAAGTTGCAACGCATTGTGGCTTACATGTTGCGATTCTGCTACAAGCGGTACAGATCAGCAACGACCACGCTGTGCAAACAGGAATTGGACCGCGCTCGCAATATAATTCTACGAACAATACAGCAAACTGAATTTACAACTGAGCTAAAAGGTTTGAAGCGCCACAACACAGTGGACAAAAAGAGTCCCATCTCATCACTCTCACCAATACAAGAGTTAGATGGACTCATGCGAGTTGGAGGTAGATTGGAGCAAGCCCCACTCCCGTACAATGCAAGGCACCAGATTTTGCTGCCTTACAATGATCCAATAGTAAAGATGATATTGCGAGAGCTGCATGAAGACAACATGCACTGCGGTGCTCAAGCCTTGCGAGCAACCGCTAGACAACAGTATTGGATCCTGATCGACAAAACCATGTCGAAAAACATCGTCCACAACTGTGTGACATGCAATAAGGCGAAACCCAAGTTGATGAACCAAATTATGGGCAATCTGCCACCAGATCGAGTGACATTAACACGCCCATTTCTCACTACAGGCGTAGACTACTGCGGACCAATTTGGATTCATCATAAAATTCGCGGAAAAAGACCAGATAAGGCATACATAGCTGTATTCTGTTGCTTCTCCACAAAGGCAGTCCACCTCGAATTGGTCAGCGATCTGACTACAAATGCCTTTTTAGGAGCATTGCGGCGCTTCCTCAGCCGTCGCGGAAAATGTCAAACGATTCATTGTGACAATGCGACCAACTTTGTTGGAGCAAACAACCAACTAAAGGAATTAGGAGGTTCAATATTTGGTGAGAAGGCGCAAGCAGAGATCGTCAATCACTGCAACAAAAAACAAGTTGCCTTCAAATTCATACCGCCACGAGCGCCATCATTTGGAGGCCTATGGGAAGCTGCGGTAAAGTCTGCAAAACGACTTCTGGTTACTACGACAAATACCGCATCTCTGACATTTGAAGAACTAAATACGGTTATCATCGAAATTGAAGCGATCTTAAACTCTCGCCCAATTACACCAATGTTAAATGACCCTACGGACAACACAGCCCTCACCCCAGCACATTTTCTAATTGGTGAAACGCTGACTGCACCCCCCGATGTCAACACAGACCGCAACGAAAAATCTTTACTAAAACGATGGGAACTAGTATCCAGACTCAAGCAAGGATTTTGGAAGCAATGGTCACAGGAGTATTTACAAGAATTGCAAGCCAGACATAAGTGGAAGGCCGTCAACTCCAATGTCAAGGAAGGCATGCTGGTTCTAGTCAAGGAAGACAACATCCCTGTGATGAGTTGGCCAATGGGACGCATTGTACGCACTTACCCAGGCCAGGATATTCACATTCGAGTGGTTGACGTCAAAACTGCCTCAGGCATTTACAAACGCCCCATAACCAGGCTTGCGCCGCTATTTCCAGAAGACATGGCCAAAAAGCGCACTATCAAGGAAACCGAGGACATGGACGAAAATGATGCACCACCCGTTCAACGAAAACGGCTAATGTCGCCAACCATAACTTCGACTTTATTAATCCTGCTCTTCATGCTACCCTTGGTACTGACAGATTCAGTATCTGTGACACGGTTCGACACAAAGCTTGGAATCTACTATGAGAAAATTGGAACAACGAAGAGAGCAGTTTCCGACTGGACCATGGTAATATATTATGAATTGGAACCATACTGGCGAGATATGGAAACATTTAATGCAGGCATAGACGAATTCAATGACACATGCCCAGAATTAACTACAGATCATACATGTCCATATAACTCGATATATCAGCACTTTCGGCACGTGTATCGTGAATTACAAATGACAAACTCACTTATGCAGCGTACACGAAACCGCCGGTCCCCATTCGATGTAGTGGGTAACATTGCGAACAGTCTATTCGGAGTATTAGATTCGGAATACGCTGATAAAATGAGCAAGGTGATAGAGAAGGTAAAAACAAACTGAGGATTTTTACTGACATTACTGAAGAATCAAACTTCAGTACTTGATTCGACCATTAACATTGTCAAGAAGACAAAATTTGAGTCTGACAAGCGAGTAAAACTACTTGAGGAACAAGTTGCCATCATTAACCAAAACAGAGGAAAATACAATAATGCACGTCTTACGGAGACTTACCTGGCGTTAACAGCTCAATTGACACTGTTAGCAGCCAGCCTTCAACGCATGCAATCGGAAGTAGTGGACGTACTTACTGGAATTCGTCACCGTACAATAAGCCCAATATTGATTTCGCCCGATCAATTAAAGGAACAATTGGATCAAATACGGGATCATTTGCCGCCAGATCAAATGCCACCAGTGACATCATCTAACGTGATGCACCTGTACAGAATTATGCGAGCAGAAGGCACAGTCACCGACACTCATGTAATATTTAGAATAAAACTACCACTAGTGTCAACATCAATATGGGAACTGTTTAATATTGTGCCGATTCCAATGTGGGACTCTACAAGCTGGCGACTGTTTGAGCGTAAGACACCTATTATAGCTGTAAACCACAGAGATCAATTCATGGGACTCACAACAGATGATCTGCATCGCTGCCGAACATTACCGAATGAAGAATACATATGCTTCGACCATCAAGCTATGTTTAATGTTAACAATCGGTGTGAGTTTCAACTGTTTAATAACAAAACACCAACGACGTGTCAAGTACTTCACAAAACAACCAAAATGGTATGGTCAAAAACACACCGTCCCAATAATTGGATCTTTGCAACGCATTCTGCAATGGAACTACAAGCCGTATGCAACGGAACCCCGTCTACTATAGAACTAAAGGACACCGGACTACTGACGTTGTCATCAGGTTGCACAGCACGCAACTCAGAAATTAGCATCAGCACGTTCAACACCATTATAAGTCAAGTGAAAAAGGGTTATGCTCATTTTGGCAACATAATCAAGCCGAACACCATACCTTTCACGAAACTCAACATATCAGAGGACAATGTACAAGAAGATAAGGAACTGGATGACTTGCAGCTACAATTGAACACAATCAAGAAACAAGAGCTGCCCGAACAAATAAATCCAATACAACATCAACATATCGCCGCTTATGCTGCTTTAGTGGTATCCGTCCTTGTGCTACTGGTCTATACACTACGGAAACAACGCCTTTGGACTTTTCAACCAGCAGCTACAAGGAATGAGGCTGCCACTACACCCGTGCCATCAACATCCCCAAGACGATTCACACTGGATGTACAGTGCATCAAAGCTTATTAGGCACAGTGTCAAAGAAAAAGAGTAATTGCCTGCCATAAACTAACCATTCATTATTTTTCAGAAATTCCAAAGACAGATGGTAGGTATATATATTAACCACCAAAATTAATATATGACCCCAATACACTGGGGTTTCCCCACCTGCTAGGTAGAGTTATGTAAAAAAGTACCCTATTTTGAAGGGAAATTTAATTTGGATCAGTATAAATAAAATAATATATTTGCATTATAAAAACTTAAATAAGGATGTTAATACTTAGTATGATATCCTTTAGCCTTAACCACTTCCCTTAACCTATTATTCATGGAAGATACCACCTTCCTGGTAGCTTCTGGGCTGATTCTGCTCCACTCATCCCGCAGAGCATTTTTGAGGTCTTCTTTGCTGGATATTCTGTTCTTCCGGATGTTATTTTCCTGCAGAGCCCATAAATTCTCAAAAACATTTGAATCTTGAGACTGGGCCAGTGGAATTATCATGTGGGGGCAGTTCCTGATGAGCCAGGACTGTACCATCTTGGCCTTATGCTTGGGATCGTTGTCCTGGTTGAACCGGAAAGTACGTCGGATTCCTACCTTCTCGGCACTTTGGACTAAATTTTCCTTTAGTATGTTGAAGTACACATTCTAGTCCATTGTTGTTTCAAAAATAACAAAATTCCGGAATCCGGCTGACGAGATACATACCCATGAAATGTCACTTCCTCCACAATGGTTGACTGTTGCCTTTACGTGTTTGGGATTCAGGTCAGTATTGGACTGTCGCCACACACAATTCCGTCCGTCTGAGTCAAAAATTGTGAATTTGGACTCATCTGCACATATGACTGTGTTCCAGAACTCCAAATCCTTGTCCAACTGGTTTTTGGCGAACGTCATCCAAGTCCCTTTATTTTTCACGCTTATAAAGCGCTTCTTCCGTGGTACTCGGGCATTAAAGTCAAGATTGCGCAGAAACATGCACACAGTTTCCACACAGCACTTTTTCCCCATTTCATCTTCCACCTGTTGAGCCACTTTTGGAGCCGATAGCTTGGGATTTCCCCTTATTTTCCTGATGATCCTTCGCTCCTCCTCTTCGGTGAAAATCTTGTTTGGTGCCATTCTGCCCTTGCCCTCAATCCGATTTGAGTCGACGAAGCGCCGAATGATGTTATTCACAGTTGAGTTGCTCAGATTGACCATTTCAGCTATTTGGCGATGTGAATATCCGTTTTTGTGGTGTTCCAGGATGAGTTTCCGTAGTTCAATGGTAGTTTGTTTGTCCATAGTCCTTTTTGGCTTATTGCATCCGAGATGCAGGATGAAGTTAAACTGACTACGAAGGATTGGTCTATTTATACCAAAAATACTCAACTTTAGGTAAAAAAATCCGGGTTTTATGGCACCCAGGTGTCCATAATGTACCTGATTCCAATAGGCATTGACCTAAAAATAGGGTACTTTTTTACATAACTCTACCTAGCGGGTGGGGAAACCCCAGTGTATTGGGGTCATATATTAATTTTGGTGGTTAATACATGTACCTACCATCGGTCTTTGGAATTTTTGAAAAATAATGAATGGTTAGTTTATGGCAGGCAATTACTTTTTTTCTTTGACACTGTGCCTAATAAGCTTTGATGCACTGTAGATGATGGTTGATCACCGATTCAACGGCCGGGAGAATGTTTAGATTCATATTTTTAGATTCATACAAATAGAAAATGCTTACAATAGAAAATAGTATGCAGCCTCTGATAAGGCCACCGCATAGCGCAGCCGTTGATAAAACGGCTGTATTCTCACTCCATCGAGTGAGCTGCTTGTAAGGCGATCGCATTCTCACTCCATCAAGTGCAGTCGCTTGTACAGCGATCGCATTCCCACTCCATCGAGTACAGCCGCTTGTACAATCGACTGCAGTCTGACTTCATCGATATCTCCTCTAAGTAGCTTGAACCGCTCACGCTAGGTTCAGGTGCCTAAGTTATGAGCTGTCAGTATTGATTATATTTACATTTTTAACAATGCATGGGGCAGCTATCAGCTTCTTTCATGTTCATACTTGCATCTTTTAGTCTAATAAGTTTGTATATAAGCCACGCATTTTATTCAATAAACTCAGTGTTCTTCATAGACTCAATCCCGTCAGACGTCTTTAATTCATTCCTACCATCGCTTTCTATATGCGCACCGAAGGACCTCACTCTCCGCAGTCCAACTAGTTCAAGTGCTAGTTGCGACGACTCTTAGTAGTCAGTTTATGTACTGAATACTTCCCTTAAAAAACACACAAACATAAACAAAACTCAGCCGCACAGTGTGCACGGCAATCAAAACACTCATTCAAAATTACAATGAAAAATACATTTAAAATTTAATTATAATTAAAACAGGTGCACCCACTAATAAAGTCAGAATCTCACTCAATAGAAGAGGATTGTCAACTAAAGCTAGACTATGCTAAACAGAAATCAACTACGACAGTTGACCAGACAATAACAAGAATTTTCGCCACTAACGGCAGGGCAGCAAAAACTAAATACATTATATAAAATGGCTAAGCTTACTAAATGATGATAAGCTCCAACGGCAGTGTTGATACAGTTGATCCAGCGGTGGCAGCGCTGGACTCCTGCGTCAGCTAACTGCGCAGCCAATAAACAATTTCGGGTTATGGATGATGACGGGTTCCAGCCATGGTGTAGACGGTCGTTCCAGCGGTGGCAGCGCTGGACAGCCAGCGTAAGCAAACCGTCTACAACATGCGCTGGTCCCGTGCACTTCCGGCCTGCAAATTAAAAGCAAATTAAAAAAGAATACAAAACATCCAAAAAACCATACATACCCCTTCCTCCCCACTCCACACATCCCATTGTCCACGACCTCGTTCCTGACGGCGGCGATCGTGTGGATCCACTAAATGAATCCCACTACCAACACGGCGGCGACGTCATCTCGCAACTGATGGCCCTCGCAAATTACGCCGGTGGCAGCGGCGCTATGCAGAGGCGGCGGCAGCGGAGACAGCCAGCGGGACATCGCACACTGCGATGGTCAGCGCACTAATGCCGGTGGCAGCGGCATTAGCAGATGGCAGCAACTTCAATAAAATATACAATACTCCAAATTCGACGGCAGCCGCAGAGCAGCGGCAGCGACTTCAGCAGTCAGCGGGCCATCTCGCAATTGATGGCCAGCGCAGATTACGCCGGTGGCAGCGGCAGTAACAGAGGCAGCGATAACGAGACGGAGGAGAGCAGCTGCAGCGACTTCAGCAGCCAGCGGGCCATCTTGTATTTGATGGCCAGTACAAATTACGCCGGTGGCAGCGGCAGCGACAGCGGAGGACAGCAGAGACGACGCCGGTGGCAGCGGCATCAGCAATCACCAGAATCTAAAAAACACAAATAAATTAGATTCGTAAATACAAATATAACCGACAGCGGCAGTAGCAGCAGCAACAACAAACCTCATGCAGCTCAGCGGCAGCGGCATCCAACAGCGACATAAGCAGCGGCATCCAGCAGCGAAAACAGCGCTGCATCCAGCAGCGGCTTCCAGCAGCGAAACGCGCTGCATCCAACAGCGACATCAGCAGCGGATACAGCAGCGTCAACAGCGCTGCATCCAGCAGCGACAACAGCGATGCATCCAGTGGCGGCAACTGAGCGGCACCCAGCCGCAAAATAGCGCGGTATCCGGCAGCGAAACAGCGCTGCAACCAGCAGCGACATTAGCAGCGGCATCCAGCAGCGGCAGCGACATCGCAGCGGCGTCAACGACGCAGCAGCAGCAGGGCACCACCAAATAAACGAAATAATTATATAAAAAATTTTAGTTTATATACAAATACAAAAGATTTGCAAAGTGCTGTCACGATCAATTGTTGTACCAATTTTAAAAACAATAATTGATCCAATTCGATGGCAGTTTGCAAATCTTTTTACACTCCACTAAACGTACACGCGCATTCTTTTGGCCACTCTTGCCAATGAAACTTTGTTTACTTTTATAACACATTCACTACTTATATTACGACGCGAAAAGAGCTGCTCGTTGGATCCTCAGGCGATGCAACTACCACATTAATTAGCCAATCCGCACTTTTGTGCTTAAATTAATTGCATCGCCGCCAAAATATTATCGAGGTCCACTAGCAGATTCTTATTGCGATCGACCCACAACAATTTGCAATTTGCAAATTTTTCACAACACGTGCGACATACGGCCAAGCAATGGCATTGCCAGCTGTTCATTGCCAGCTGATCATTATCAGCTGATCAGTGCTATTGCTTGGCCATTAACAATCGATTATGCGCAGAATGAGATGGCAGCCTTCTTGTTTTGGCGCTCCATATTTCAAACTCGAGGCTGTAGTGCATAAGCCTCAATTTTTAGCCAAGTCCTCGACCACTTCCCCTTTTAAGTAAGAACAACAACAAGCAAGAAAGACGCACAGCGGCAGAAATGCCTGCTTTAATGGTGCGTGTATCTACTTTTTGTTGTTCTTAATAGATGTAATTAATTATAAATTGTAAATTATAAATTATGAATATTAGTTATTAATTAAATTTAGTTATAGTTTAGTCAATGGTCGAGGACAAAAAATAGTGTGATGATGGGCTAATGTAAAAAATGTCTCAATAATAGGTTGCGTATGCACTTAGAATATAAACCGCAATGTAACGGACAGAAAACTTTTGACAAGACCTGCGGACAGTAGACGGTGACCCCTTCCTCCCCCTCCTCAGAGATGCTAGTGCCTTAAGGTCCGCCAATTGCGTGGCTCGGCTTTGGTCGTGCTTGCCGACCGCCGTTTCTTGTCGCGCTCTCGAAGAAGAAAGCGCCGCTCTGGCTCTCTGATGGTGGTCGATCATGTATCGCCCATCATCACTGGCTAATTAGCGCGCTTTCTCTGTCTCTCCCTCGGCCTCTGTCAGACTCACTCACTCACTCAAATCACTCACTCAAATCACTTCACACAAACGCCTGAAAGGCAGCCAACACGTACATATGTACAAAAACAATGGCCAGGGCGTATACACTATATACATCCAATATAGATGTATGCGCCCTGGCCGCTGCGAGAGCTGTGCGCCTTTGCCCAGTGCCAGGAGGCCACAACCTCTCTGGCGCTGACCGCGAACGGACAGCTCCGCGCAAATCAAAAATCAATTCGCTAAACTGGCAGTGAATAGTGAAAAATATTAAAGTCGTGAAAAGTCGAAATACTTTTCCAAAAACAATTAAAGAACATTTAACTAAGTGAGAGTGGGAGTGAAAGTGAAAGTTTCGCCTGGCGGAGTACGAGACGAGGATAGAATCTTCTTCGAGCCAGCGACTGGACACTGGCGTAGGCGGCCGATCCAGCCGATCCAGCTACGGCGTTTGACGGCACCCATCACGAGGAGAGAGGACGCACCGTGTCCGCGGGTGTTGGCAAACACACTCGGCCCGGTCTCTATGTAAGTCGAATCCTGTAAAACTAGAATTCCCCTGAACCTATATCAAATAAAGAGGCGGGCGCGACCGGCAGACTGCGACCTGCACGACGCCACAGCAGCCACCATCACCCAGAAATCAAAAACATATCCATTTATTACCAAGCCAAACTCTTGCGCACCAGGCGCGCAGCAGACGCCGACGCTGCTTTTTGGCGCGAGCATAAAGAAGATGCCGCTAAGTGGAAAGCAAATTGCGCAAACTGCGCGGGCGCGCCAACACACACAAGCCAACACAAATGTTACAGCAGCAAACATAACAGCAACAGCCAAAACAACTACAAAAGCCGAAGAGAGGGGCCAAAAACGAAGAGAACTAAAGCATGCAAGCAGTGCAATAGCTGCTGCTATGCGACAGCAAGCAGTAGCAGCCAGCATTGCTAATGCACCAGCAAATACATACACAAACACAAAACCAAATACATACACAAACACAAATAAATTAGCAAACACATCGGCAAATACGACAAATATAAGCCTGGGTAGCGAAGGCCGCTAAACTAATATTTCCGATTTAATATTAAGAGGCGGCCCCACAACCAGCTTCACAAATAATAGCAATATTATTTGTCCAATGTCAAAACAGACGCTGACGCTGATTTTTGGCGCCAGCAAATACAAAAGAAGATGCCGCTAAAGGGATGGCAAAATGCGCACACACGCCACTACAAATGCAACAGCAGCACAAGCAAAAGCAACAGCACAAGCAAAAGCAACAGCACAAGTAAAAGCAAAAGCAACAGCACAAACCAAAGAGAGAGGCCAACAACAAAGACAAGTAAAGCATGCAAGCAGTGCAAAAACTACTGCTATGCCAGAGCAAGCAGTGGCCGCCAGCATAGCAAATGCAACAGCCAATACAAAACCAAATACAAAAGCAAATACAACAGCAAATACAACAACCGTCAAGGACAGCCGCCCCAACTATTTCGATCATTTAACCTATATGGTTAATGATAATGAACTAAATACCAACATCAACAACGCCGACTCCACCATCAATCCCATCACCATCACCAACGATAACTTTACCCCCACCACCTTCACCAACAACATCAACTCTTCAAGGCCTTCATCATCAACTCAGACCAAGGTTTGCACAGCGTGCAATATACAAATAGCATCGTCAAAGTGGAGCGCCCATCTTCGATCGAATTCCCATAAGATGCTAGTGTTTACACCTGTGAATACCCAGGTTAAAATGATTTCGAGTGGGTTTAAAACCGAATTAGTACATTTTCTTATGAGAATAAGAACAAAAACATTGTGGAACCAGAAGAGTTTCTGAGTGAGGTGGCTCAAGAGATCCTCCCA